>WUAM01010325.1:0-16820 GCA_024336885.1 Actenoides hombroni | reverse complement strand
GAAAGATCCAGTCACTCCAGGCTTCAAAAAAGGCAAGAGGCACAGTAAGCCTTACCTCCATCCCTGGAAAGGTAAAGGAACATTTCATTCTGGGGATCATATCTCAGCACATGGAAGAAAAGAAGGTTACCAACAGGAGCCAACATCGATTCACCAAAGGGAAGTCATGTCTGACTAATCTGATAGTCATCTATCATGGTGTGACTGAATGGGCAGATGCAGGGAGAGAAATGAATGATGTCTACCTCGACTTCAGCAAGACTTTAGATACTGTTTCCCATAACATCCTAGTGGTAAAGCTCAGGAACTGTGGGTTAGAAAAGCAGAAAGTGAGATGGGTTGAGAACTGGCTGAACAACAGAGCTCAAAGGGTTGTGAGTGGTGCAGAGTCCAGCTGGCGACCTGTAAGTAGTGGTGTTCCCAGGGGTCTGTTCTGGATGCAGTCTTATTCAATATCTTCATCAATGACCTGGATGAAGGGATTGAGTGTTACCCTCAGCAAATTTGCTGATGATACTAAACTGGGAGCAGTGGCTGATACACTGGAAGGCTGTGCTGCCATCCAGCGAGATCTGGCCAGGGTGGAGAGCTGGGCAAAGGCAAACCTAATGAAGTTCAACAAGGATAAGTGTAGAGTCCTATACCTGGGAAGGAATGTACCGATACAGGTTAGGGGTAGACCCACTGGAAAGCAGCTCCACAGAGAGGGACCTTGGTGTCCTGGTGGACATGGAACAACAATGGGCCCATGTGGCCAAGAAGGCCAGTGGTATCCTGGGGTGCATAAAGAAGAGTGTGGCCAGCAGGCTGAGGGAGGTTCTCCTCCCCATCTACTCTGCTCTAGTGAGACTGCAACTGGAGTATTGTGTTCGGTTCTGGTCTCTCCAGTTTCCCTGACCCAATAGGGACAGGGAAATACTAGAGAGAGTCCAACAGAGAGCTACAAAGATGATGAAAGGACTGGAACATCTCTCTTATGAGGAAAGGCTGAGAGACGTGGAGCTGTTTAGCCTGGAAAAGAGAAGGCTGAGAGGGAATCTTACTAATGTTTACGAATATCTGAAGAGGTTGTGGAGTGTCCTTTAGAGACTTCCAAGACGTGCCTGAATCTGTTCCCGTGTGGCATGCTCTGGGTGTTCCTGCATTGGCAGAGGGGTTGGACTTGATGATCTCCAAAGGTCCCTTCCAACCCCTACCATTCTATGATTTTATGATTCTATGAAAAAATGCTCTGTTTCTTCCACCTTTTCCAGGATACAAGCTACAAGAACTATAAGGAGAGGCTTTGTCCTGTGTTTCACAAAAAGTCCAGACCATGGAGGATCCCTCCTGCTCTATTAGAGCTCTTGTAGAGGGTTGACCCTGGCAGGTGCCCACCAAGCCCTTCTATTACTCTCCCCACCCCTGTCAGCACGGCATGCAGGGAGAGAATAAGATGCAAGGAGCCATCAGTTATGATAGATAAGATGTTATTCAGTACTTCCTGTCTACAGGCGATGTCGGGCCTAGTCCAGGAAGCAGGGCTCCAGAGATGTATGGACTCACCCTATAGAGCTGTATGGATCCCTATATAGGGATAGATGGACCCACGGACCCTATAGAGATGTATGGACCCCTATAGAGGGGATAGATGGACCCACAGACCCGCCCTATAGAGCTGTATGGACCCACCCTATAGATCTGTATGGACCCGCCCTATAGAGCTGTGTGGATCCCCATATAGAGCTGTATGGACCCCTATATGGGGATAGATGCACCCACACACCCTATAGAGCTGTATGGACCCCTATATAGGGGATATATGGACCCACAGACCCGCCCTATAGAGCTGTATGGACTCACCCTATAGAGCTGTATGGATCCACAGACCCACCCTATAGAGCTATACAGCTCCCCATATAGAGCTGTATGGACTCACCCTATAGATCTGTATGGATCCAACCTATAGATCTGTATGGACCCACCCTATAGAGCCGTATGGATTCACCCTGTAGAGATGTATGGACCCCTATATAGGGAACATATGGACCCACAGACCCGCCCTATAGAGACGTATGGATCCACAGAGCCACCCTACAGATCTATATGGACCCACCCTATAGATCTGTATGTCCCCACCCTATAGAGCTGTACCCAGCCCCACCGCCCCTCTATCCGGCCGCACGCAGACCCCCCCCCACCTATAGATACGCAGCCCCACCGCATAGAGCCCCCCTATACGCCCCTTTTGAGCCCCTCCCTAGGGTCCCGCGCAGCCTATATGTGCCGTACCCTATACGCCCCGCTCCTCTACGTGCCCTCTCTATACTGTGCCGTGCCTATACGCGCCCCGCGCCTATACGTGCCGGCCCCTATATGTGCCGCTCCTATAGGTACCGCGCCTGCAGGTGCCGCTCCTATAGGCGCCGCTCCTATAAGGGCCGCTCCTATACGTGCCGTGCCTATACGTCCTGTCCCTATACGCGCCGGGCGACCAAGGGGGAGCCGGGACAGGGCGGCTCCCCCTATAGAATCTATATGCCGCCTCGTCTATAGGTGTGCCGGCGGGACCCGCAGCCAGGAGACCCGTGCGGGAAGCGCGGCCCCTATAGAATTCCCGCTCCTATGGCCGCTGGTGGGGACACGGCCCCCGGGGAACCTATAGACCCGATGGCAACCTATAGAACCTATAGAACCGGCCGCTGCGGCCGGGAGCGTCGCTGTATGGACCGTGCATAGGGGATGGGGGGGAACCTATAGACCCCGCATAGGGGACGGGAGGACCCTATAGATTGTACATAGGGGATGGGGGGGACCCTATAGACTGGACATAGGGGACGGGGGGACCCTATAGACCCCGTATAGGGGACAGGGGACACCCTATAGACTCCATAGGTGGCGGAGGGCACCCTATAGACTGGACATAGGGGACGGGGAGGACCCTATAGACCCCGTATAGGGGATGGGGGGCACCCTATAGATTCCATAGGTGGCGGGGGGCACCCTATAGACGCCATAGGTAGCGGGGGGCACCCTATAGACCCCATATAAGGAACCGGGGGCACCCTATAGACTCCGGCTGGACACTGCGCTGCTGGGCCCCCTGCTCTGGGTGACCCTGCTGGATGGAGCAGGGGGGGACACCAGATCATCTCCAGAGGGCCCTTCCAGCCCCACGATGCTGGGATTCTGGGTTTGTGTGTGCAGCTCACAGGCCTCTGCAGCAGCAGTGGAGGGAAGCGGATGCTGGAGGGATGAGCACTGAGTGGGAGTGATGCTCTGCAAGGACAGCTGGATCTGATAGTGGGCTCCACTTTGCTAAAATCCGAGCGCTTGCTTTGTAGTCGGTGATATTGAAGCTCAGCTGGAACCTCTGGTCACTATGTGGCCAAATCAGGGCTCCTGTGCTGATGCTGGGTGCTGTGCACCATGATCCTGTTCCCATGACATCTCCCCTCCTGAGGAGCCGAGCTCAGCTGCGCTGTCAAGTAACAGCCCACCAGTGCTTAGAGCTGTTTTCAGAGGGGGAAGGAAGGATGTGATAATTACCCTGTTTCTGGGGAAGAGCTGGGGAGCAGTTCAGGATGCTGCTTTCTCCTGTGAAGCCTCTGGCTCCTGTGATGCTGCCTGTCCTTTTGAAACTGCCAGCCCTGGTCCTCACCCTGAGCCACTGATGAACTGGACAGGAGGTGGCAAATCCTGGCAGGACTATTTTATTGGCAATGGTTCCTTCCTGGAGCACATCTTAGAGCTGTCTGGTCTGGGCAGAGGTTTTGTAAGTAGAGCTGTGCTGAAGTAACACAGAAAACCACAAGAGTAACTTCCTATAAATGGCTTTTTCTCACTGGTAGAGGAAGGAAAATTATAAGCAGAAAGGTCAAAGAACAGGAGCTTTCAGGTTTGAGAGTGCTGGAGTAGCCTTGAAAGAGCTGCTTGAAAGTCCCCCTGCTAAGGTGAGGTGCTCCTGGTCTAGTTTGGACAAGGGGTTATACCCTTTGAATGGTATTCGTGTGCTCTGGACGTGCCCCCAGTGCCACCCATGCTGTGAAAGGTGGAACTGATGCAAGTGGCTTCTGGGGTGCTGGTGGGAGATGGCATGAGAATATTGACCGTGGGATGCACCAGCAAAATATTTGCTTGACACCAGTGATCTCCACTTTTGGGTGCCGTGGAACCATAGTCCTTCTGCCCTGGTGATACTGGTGTGCCAGGAGGCTGAGCAGAGCCCTGTGGCCGGGTGCTCTGGAGCATCCTCTGATGCACAGCACATTCCTGTGCAGCCAGTGACCTGGAGGCTCTTCATACTCGTCCCTGAGCTGTGGTGGCTGGAGGTTTGGCCATGCAGTCCCTGACCCTTGCGGTGCTACCCTCCTGATCGTCGAGAACCTGAGTTCTCACTGTCATTCTTCACCCTCCAGGTTTTAGAGCAGTCTTTGAAAAAGCCCTAAAGACTTTAAATGAAGAATCAAACCACACATTTCAGGTCTTTCTATGACTAATGGGTGCCAAATGGGCAGGTTTTTTGGGGAAGTTTATTTGCAGGTATGCGACTTATTCAGGAGCCTGCTTTGTTGGGCTGCCAGCTGGGGCACAGGGTAACTCATAGCACCACTCCTCCTAACCCCCTGACGGGTGGGTTCAGAACAGCCCGGGGCACAGTGCTTCTCCCTGCTGCTGACCAGCCCTCTGGGGATAAAAAAAAAGGGGGGAGGGGTGTTAGGGCAGCTGCCCACCCTATTTTGCACCACTGGGGTGAAGCCCCCCCCAGTCCCCTTCTGTGGGCTTTAGCACCCCCCATACTCCGAGTACAGCAAGTACTTTGCTGAACTGGGGTCCCAGCTGCCACCAGCCCCTGAGCCCCAACATGGGGCTGGGTCCCCCCACACCGGATTCCCCTCTGCCAGCGAGAATGGCTGTGAAAAGGGCCAGGCCTGGCACTGGCTGGGGCTGTGTGGGGGGCAGACACTACATTTAGCTGGGCACGCAGAAGGCAGGGGCCATACCAGGAACTGCACGGGGCACAGCCACTGCCTCATGTCCCAGGGGGCCCTGCCTGCCTTTTGCTCTCTGTGCCATAACAGGGTGCAAAGGGGCAGGAGGTTGGGAAACTGGGGGTTCTACAGAGTCAGGAGGCACCTCATCACTCTCCCCACCCCTCATGCTGGACCCCACTGCATCAGCTCCATCCCTGCTTCTCCTCTCTGTGGGGCATCAGAGTAGCACCCCACTCCCCAAACCTGCCTCACCCTGATGGTGATGAGCACGCTGACTAGTCAAAAACACCCTTCCTAGCCCTGGCTGGGCTAGAGACCTTCCCCCAGCTACCCCCACACCTTTGGGGGAGACACCCAGACCCTTGGGAGTTGCACAGCAGCACTGGGGACCCCAATGCCAGCCAGACCTGAGCTCTGAGCATCCCCTGAGGCTGGGGGTCCCCGTGTGAGGTGCAGTCAGGAAATCACAGAAGGGTTTGTGTTGAAAGGAACCTTAAAGGCCATCGAGTCCAACCCCACTGCAGTGAGCAGGGACATCTGCCACTAGAGCAGGTTGTTCAAAACCTCATCCAGCCCAGCTTTGAACACTTCCAGGGATGGGGCATCGACCACCTATCAGGGCAACCTCTGCCAGTCTCTCACCCCCCTCACAGTAAAGACTTTCTTCTAATCTAGGTCTCCCCCCTTTCAGTTTAAAACCATTAGCCCTTGTCCTATCACTACAGGCCCTTGTAAAAAAAGTCCCTCCCCAGCTTTCCTGCAAAGAACCCTTACATTATGGGAAAGCATAAAGCTCCAAGGAGCCCTTAGGATCCCCAGGGATGGGTCCAGCTTTTGCAGGTGGGTTGGGACCCCAAAACCATCCCTAACCACTCTGAGCTCCACCCTCTGCTCTCCCCCACAGATGTGCACCCCCAGCAACACGCCAGCCACGCCACCCAACTTCCCGGATGCTCTGGCCATGTTCTCCAAGCTGCGGACCTCCGAGAGCCTGCAGAGCAGCAACAGCCCCATCACCTCCATGGCCTGTTCCCCCCCTGGGAGCTTCAGCCCCTTCTGGGCCTCCTCACCTCCAAGCCACCAGCCGGCCTGGCTGCCCCCATCCTCACCCACCGCCCACGGCCTCCACCACCACCTCGAAATTAAAAATTGGATTATTAATGAAAATGTTTAATTTTCACTTCAGATTTCACCCTCTATTAGTGCAAAATGTAACATTTTAGGCTAAGAACTTAATGATTTATAAAGCAGGAGTAACATGACAGATTGGAGTGGGACTGAGGAAAGGACAAGACTTGTTAACTATTCTCATGTGAAAATAATACATGTCTTTCTTTTGTCTAGCGAATTTTAGCTCCTTACACAGATTTTCACTACAGACATAATCCAGACACAGCAGAAGGACAACTCAAGTAAGTGTTAGTGCTGGCACTTATGCTACCAGTTGTGTTCATGGTACTGGATTTAAACTATTTTTCTTTCCAAAGTGACAAAATAAAAGCAATTGGCTAATATTAAACTATTTGAAGTTGAATATGATAGCAGGTTAGAATGCAACCACCTAAAATACTGTTAAGCATTTCAGATTTAAAAGGGAAACTTAGTTTTATACCCTTCTTCCCTTCCCTCCCTGGTATATTTCTTTTATTTAAAAAAATAATCACAATCTTTTTTTTACTTCAGATATGGTTTTCTTTTTATCTACCTTTAAACATCCACAATGAGGAGTTTTCATTTGAGCTAGTTTTATGTTTAATGGTTGTATGGTCAGGCTCAGAAATGGAAATGAGATGTGTTCCAACTTGATATCGGGGGAAAAAATAAATTCTGTGAGACCAGTCAAGTGTTGGAACAGTCTGTTCAGAGAGATCCTGCAGCCTTCATTCTTGAGAGTTTCTAAGACCTAACTTGATAATGTCCTGTGTATAACCTGGTCTGGTCTCAGAGCTGCCAAACTTTTTGTGCAGGAGTTTGGACTAGACACCTCCTGAGATAGCTTCCAATTTGAATTATTCATTTGGGTGTGGGGTTTTTTTGTGTACTTTGGTTTTTTTGTTTGTTTGTTTTTGTTTGAGGGGTTTTTGTGGGGTTTTTTTGTTTGTTTGTTTTTGTTTGTTTGCTTTTTTATTTTATTATCAAATCACAATAGACACTTAGGTCTGCGTAACTTTCAAAAGTTCAAGTGACTTCTGCTGTAGTCTTGCTGTCAGTGGAGGCTTCAGAGTGAATCATCCGACCAAATATAGTGCTTTACTTTTGATGTGATCCTCCTACCATGGAACCTCCACTGAAGAAGGAAAAGTAACAAATACTTTTAAAATTCCAATCTCTGTGTCTACACATTGCATGCATATATACACGCATATGTATGTATGTAACAGATTTTTCTTACTTTGGATTTTGTTTCTCATCTAAAATTTCAGTTAGCTACTTTTTACTTGCTATATTAGTAACACTGTTTGTTTTACAGTAATTAACTGTGTATTGTGACATTTGTTATTTTAATGACAGAGAGGACAGAGAAGCACGGTTCCTAGCTAGTAAAATAGGAATAGTAGCAGCATTTCGATCATGGGCGGTTGGTCTGTGTGATGTTCATGACCAATGTTTGGTTGTAGACCGTCCAGGACCGGGGTTTTGGCAGGCAGGCTGAGCATTTGTTTTGGCATTTCCACTGAGGACATCTCCATGGAGGCCACATCCACAGAGGACACCTCCACGGAGGACATCTCCACAGAGGCCACCTCCACGGAGGCCATTTCTACTGAGGCCAGCCCTGGGAGCTGGGAGGATGGGATTCCACCAACGAACCGCTCGAGGAAGCCACCGAGATCCACCTGGATGGGGCAAGATGGGCTAAAAGCAGAGCCCGACCCCCACCATCCGTGGCCACGTCTCCGTCTCCACGTGTCTGCGTCTGCATGTCTGCGTTTCCACGTCCGTGTCTATGTGTCCACGTCCACTTCTCCATGTCTACGTCCACTTCTCCGTGTCCACGTGTCTGTCTCCGTGTCCACGTGTCTGCGGTCCACGTGTCTCCGTGTCCATGCGTTGGTGTCTCCACGTCCATGTCTCCGTGTCTGCACATCTGCATCCACGTGTCCGTGTCTGTGTCCATGCCTCCACACGTCCATGTCTCCGTGTCCGTGTCCACGTCTCCGTGTCTGTCTCCACATCCATGTGTCCGTGTCTCCGTGCCCACACGTCCGTGTCCGTGTCTCCATGTGCATGTCCACGTCTCCAAGTCCACATCTCCGCGTGTCCATGTCCACACATCCGTGTCTCCGAATCCATGTGTCCATGTGCATGTTCACATCTCCATATGGCCATTTCTCCAAGTCCACGTCTCCACCTCCGTGTCTCCGTGTCCACGTCTGTGTCTCCAAGTCCACGTCTCCACGTGCATGTCCACATGTCCACGTCTCCACGTCTCCATGTCCCCGTCCCCACATGTCCATTTCTCTACGTCTCCATGTTCACATCTCCACGTCCACGTCTCCATCTCCGTGTCTCCGTGTCCATGTCCACACGTCTGTGTCTCCAAGTCTACGTCTCCATGTGCATGTCCATGTCTCCACACCTCCATGTCCCCGTCTCGTCTTCATCTCCACATCTCCTCGTCTCCATGTCCCCATCTCCATCTCCACACCTCCCTGTCCACGTCTCCGTGTGTCCGTGTCCCCACGTCTCCATCTCCACGTCTCCACATGTCCACGTCTCTGTGTGTCCGTGTCCCCACGTCTCCATCTCCACATCTCCACGTGTCCACGTCTCCACATCCACGTCTCCACATCTCCATGCCTCCACATGTCCATTTCTCTACGTCTCCATCTCCACGTCCACGTCTCCACATGTCCACGTCTCCACCTCCACACGTCAACGTCTCCATGTCCCCATCTCCACATGTCCAGTTGTCTACATCTCCACGTCCCCATCTCTGTCTCCGTGTGTCCACGTCTCCACATCCACAACTCCATGTCTCCACGTCCGTCTCCACATCTCCAGGTCTCCAGGTCCGTCTCCACGTCCACGTCTCCATGTCGCTGTGTCCATGTCCACGTCTCCACGTCCACATCTCCACCTCCATGTCTCCACCTCCATGTCTCCACGTCTCCACGTCCACGTCTCCACGTGTCCACACCTCCAGGTCCGTCTCCACATCTCCACATGTCCATTTCTCCACATCTCCATGTCCTTTATAGTTGAGCTGACATCATATGGTATGGAATATCCCACTGGTCAGCTCTGAGGAGCTCCCCCCATCCTGCCCCCAGCCTCTGGTGCCATGTGAGCACTGGCAGTCATAACACGGGTGTGTTATCAACACCTTCCAGCTCCCAGTACTGCATGCAGCATGAGGGCTGGATGGGGAAAAGCAGCTCAGCCAGACCGACTACAATGGCCAAGCTGAAACTATGCAGCAAGTCCAAAACCAAAGAAGCCTTCAGTATAGCAAAATGGGAAAAACCAAACCGTTAGAAATATTCTACAGGAAAAGTGACAGACATTTATTTCTGAAGTCACTTTAGAGAAACAAATCTACTGTTCTTTATCTGAATACTCTCTCAGCCTAAATAGAGAGTCAATAGGGTTTTTTTCAAAGATTAAAGTCTTGGTTTGTTAAAAATATACCATAAATGCCATTTCTTACTAAAAGTCATTCAAGCTGTACAGAAGGAGGATTAAAATAAAGCAGTTATGCCAAGTGCAGTCTTCAATAATGGAGTGGGTGATTAAGAAGTGAAAAGGTAGATGCTACATAAATTAAGTAATAAGCATTTCTGCCACTAAGGACAGGTCTTGTGCTTAGCTGATGAGACCAGACACTTTTCTAAAGGAAATGCTGTATCTCTGCCAGAGTTTGGACATGATAAAGGTGTATGCGGTGATGTGCGGAAACAAAATTTACAACCCATGAAAGGTTATAAAGCAGGTATATTTATTGCGGTGCTGGGTGCAAGGGGGATCGCTCCTTCTGGCTTGCACACCGAGGTGTCAATCAAGCAAGTATTTATTACACTAAATCATGCATATTCAACAGTTAGCTACATATTCATTATATGGGGTTGGGTTATTATAATCAGTTCCGGGAACTCATTATCATAGGTCTCCTCCCATTGGCCCTTGCGCACTGCCATCTGGTGGTCATGGGCCGGAGTCTTCTGGAGGAAGGCCCCCAGTCCTCCTCGCAGTGTACTTTTCACCTTTGGTCCAAAATGTTGGCGTTTCACAGGCTGCTAACCGCAGAACTGGTACGGTCCGGCGTATCTCTGGTAGCCCTTCTTTGTTAACAATGAGTCCCTGCTTTGTCTAGAGTTAGTTTCTCTTATCTACAAAGACCAAGGCCATACAAGATGAGCTAAGGCCTACAAAACTGTCAATCCATAACTTGAAACAGATACCAATTAGTTTTATCATTAATTCACACAGCACCTGATTTCTCAGGGAGCTGGGCCCTGGGAGATGTTCCTTGTGTAAAAGCCCCCAGCACAGGGCAGCTGGGAAAGCAAAGACGGGGGCGGGGGGGGGGGCTGATCTCTTCCCTGGGGTCCTGGGGTTGCAGCACGACCCAGGGAGATCAGCGGTTAGATACTACGGTTTGTGTTAAGAAGGAGACTTGGTTAGGTGATCATAGAATCATAGAATGGTCAGGGTTGGAAGGGACCTTAAAGATCATCTAGTTCCAACCCCCCTGGCCAATGGCAGGGACACCTCCCACTAGAGGCAGGGTCCCTGCAGCCCAGGGGCTGTGTGCTGGGGCAGGGACTCTGCCGCCTGCCAGGCTCAGCTCTCAGCCTGCCTGGGGAGCTCCCCACAGAGAAGCTGTGGGGAGAAGCTGGGGACAGAGCAGGGACATATTGCAAGGGTGCTGGATGCATCAGACCTGCTCAGAGCTCCAGATCACCCCCAGGACTGTTCACAGAAGACTTTTCAAGCAGCACAGCAAGGCAGGAGCTTCCTGAAAGGGACGGATCCTCTCCTTTCAGTCTTATATCTGGGTTGTCTGCCTGGGAAATAGGACATGGAAAATAATGTCTCTGTTCAGGAGCAGGCACTGAAATTCCCAATCTGTTCTTCTTAGAGGGGAACAAAGCAGGGAAATGGACACACCGAGGCTCACAGCAGCACCAGTGTTACTTGATCAGCCTTCCCAAGTTTGGTGTGAGGTTCCCATCAGCCCCTGCACACCCAGGGCTGCCCCAGGCAGGGTCCTGCTGCTGGGAGGTGTCTGCAGGTCAGAGCTGAGCACAGTGCTGGTGGGATGGGCTCTGGGAATCCTGACAGGGAGCAGACCTGGGCACAGAGAAGCCAATCCTGGCAGGGACAGCTCCAGGCAGCAGAGCCAGGGGCAGGGGGTGGGGAAGCTGCAAACAAGTCATGGGGGCAGCTGCCTTCAGGCAGCGCTCCTGGGGTCCTTCAGTGGATGTGTCTTCTGGGCACTGGCTGCTGGGCCATGAGCTGACTCTCTTGAGAACATCTCATCTCCTGACCCCAGGCTGCCTGCTCAGGCTGGTGAGCTGCTCCCAGCAAGGCTCATCTCTCCCATAGGATCCTGGGAGTGCTGAGCCTGTCCTTTGGGGTGGGTGCTCTACACCCAGAGACCTTTGCTTCTCTGCAGGAGGGGCCGTGTCCTACTCTGGCTGTCCCAGCTGCAGCTCTGGACTGGGACAGAGAAGAGTTCACAGAGCTGCCCTTGGAAACAGCTGCCCTGCTCTTGTCAGGACCCTTCACATTTTCAGTCATGAAAATGAGGATTTCTACCCCTAAAAAGAACACTGAGCAGATGTGATGGTGGGAAAGAAAAACCACTGAAACAATCATTGTCAGGACAGGTGAAGCCTCTTTTCCACAGCCCACAGACTCCTGAGTCCTGAGGGCAGAGGTTGAACTGTTCCATTACAAGTGGATTCCATCTGACACCCCCTTTGAATGTCCAAGCTGTCCCAGGACAGCTCCACGTGCCCCCTGCAGCAGAGCAAAGCTGCCTCCTTGGCAGCCCCTGAGCAGAGCTCCTGCTCCTCACAGCACCCTCAGCCAGAACACCCCAAAGATGGGAAACACCTCTCTGTTGGGGGGGATTTATATGCAAATTGGGGTGTCTTTGCTCAGAGGAGTCTGTCCTGTTTTAAACCTCTGTTTCCTTTTTTGAACAGGCCCAAATGACAAGGGACAGCAAATGTCCAACAGCAGCTCCATCACCCACTTCCTCCTCCTGCCATTCACAGACACACGGCAGCTGCAGCTCTTGACCTTAGGAGCGGCTAAGCGAGCGGTAACAGGTTAAAAAAAAAGACAAGAGCGGGAGACTGCTTTTCTTTCCTTTGGAGAAGCATCAGCCCCGCGGTTTTCAGCTTTTTAGTCGGTTTCGGACTCGTCCTGGCCCGGTTCTGGGAACGACTCGGAGCGCGCGTTGTTCAGAGGGCTAAAAGCTGCGTCTCGGGACGCAAGAGCGCGATTCAGACGGACAGATTAACGTTAAAACACACAACTGTACACGGCAGACACGCACGGATCCGTCCACGCTTGCAGAGAGAAAGAACCCAAATCATGGAGCCTTTCGGGCACCAAAATCCCAACCCTCGCCCAAGCAACTGATTTATTCCCCCCCCACCCAAAATCCCTTAATTTACCCAAAGATTTGCCTCTCCGCTTTCCAAAGCTCTCCTGCGGTTTGCTTCTTGGAAATGGGGCTCCCCCAGTTCAGCTCCCCCGATTCCCAGCTGAGGGGACGCGGCAGAGCCTCCCCCACGCGACACTTTCGCGCCAGGTGGGTAGCTCAAGATCTGTCACAAAAACCGTACCGGGAGAGATCGAAACGACGGCTACAGAGCCAAAATGATGGCTACAGAGCCAAAGCGACGGCTACAGAGCCAAAGCGACGGCTACAGAGCCAAAGCGACGGCTACAGAGCCAAAATGACGGCTACAGAGCCAAAGCGATGGCTACAGAGCCAAAGCGATGGCTACAGAGCCAAAGCGATGGCTACAGAGCCGTAACGATGGCTACAGAGCCATAATGATGGCTACAGAGCCAAAGCAACGGCTACAGAGCCAAAATAACGGCTACAGAGCCAAAATGATGGCTACAGAGCCAAAGCAACGGCTACAGAACCCAAACGATGGCTACAGAGCCAAAGCAACGGCTACAGAACCCAAACGATGGCTACAGAACCCAAACCAACTGGCAAAAGCAAAATATACAAAAAAAAAAAAAACCCACCCAAAAACCCCCCACCCCCAGCCACTGAATCCTTCGGATAGAAAACGTTCCTCGTGTCTCGGGGAAAAAAAACTACAGGGATCTCCAGCTCGCTAACGAGGGTTAAAAAAAAAAAAAAAAAAAAGCAGCAGAATAGATCCTTGGGCGCTAATCCAACGCGAGGGTTTGCGTTCCTCCCCCTGCTCTGGGAGCTGGTCGACCCCCCAAAAAAGGTGCGATTTGCTGGGGGGTGGCTCCAGCCGGGTGAGCCTCCCGTCGCTCCGGGGCCGCTTCGGCACCCGCGGAAGCCCGGGGAGGTGGTTTCATTTTGCTCGATTCTGAGATCTGTTGGGTTTGGTTGGGGTTGTTTTGGTTTTTGTTTTTTTTTTTTTCTTCTCTTCAAATCTATTTCTTTAATCTCAAAACCTCCCCTTTCTCCGCTGGCGAATGGCTGTAAATTGTCGGGTTCTAGGTGCAGGATTCTGGTGGGGGAAGGAAGCGGTCGAAGCCGTCGAGCCCTGGAAAGACGCGGTAGCTGTAGAGAGCATCCGTCCACCCTTCCATCACCAGCTGTACCCAACCACAGAAGCAGACACTGTCTGTGAGAAACAGGCTGCTACCTTCAGAAAGTGCAGTTAGTTAGAAGAACTGAGCTGAAAAGTATAATTACTGAACAGAATTAGTTCTGTTCTCACTCAAACCAGGACACCTAGTCCTTGAGCAAAGCATTTGATACTGTCTTGCACATCATCCTCGTCTCTGAAATGGAGAAACGTGGATTTGATGGATGGACCACTCGGTGGATAAGGAATTGTGTGGATGGTCACACTAAGAGAGTTGCGGTTAACAGCTTGATGTCCAAATAGAGACCAGGGGTGTCCCTCGGGGGTCCATATTGGGACCAGTATTATTTAACATCTTTGTCGACAACATGGACAGTGGGATTGAGTGCAGCCTCAGCAAGTTTGTGAATGACGCCAAGCTGAGTGGTATTGTTGAAACTCTAGAGGGAAGAGATGCCATCCAGAGGGACCTTGACAGGCTAGGGAAGTGGGTCCGTGTGAACCTCATGGAGTTCAACAAGGCCAAGTGCAACGTCCTGCAGCTGGGTTGGGGCAATTCCAAACATGGATACAGGCTGGGGGATGAGTGGATTGAGAGCAGTCCTGAGGAGAAGGACGTGGGGGTATTGGCGGATGAAACACTGAATATGAGCCTGAGCTGGCAATGTGCACTCACAGTCCCAGCATAAGAAAGACATGGATCTGCTTGAGTGGGTTCAGAGGAGGCCCATAAAGATGGTCAGGGGGCTGGAGCACCTCCCCTATGAGGACAAGCTGAGAGAGTTGGTGTTGTTTAGCCTGGAGAAGAGAAGGCTCTGAGAAGACCTTCAAATTTTAAAGGGGGCCTACAGGAAAGATGGGGAGGGACTCTTTATCAGGGAGGGTAGTGATAGGAAGAGGGGTAATAGTTTTAAACTGAGAGTAGATTTATATTAGACATTAGGAAGAAATTTTTTACAATGAGTGTGGTGAGACACTGGAACAGCTTGCCCAGACAAGTTGTGGATGCCCCCTCTCTGGAAGTGTTCAAGGCCAGGTTGGATGGGACTTTGAGCAACCTGATCTAGTAGAAGGTGTCCCTACCCGTGGCAGGTGGGTTGGAACTTGATGATCGTTAAGATCCCTTCCAACCCAAATCATTCCATGATTCTATATAAATTTTCCCCTTTAAAGATTCTAAATTTGAAATCCTTCATAAGCTGATGTTTCTGTATTCATGATTCTCCATCCATTGTTTGGTTCAGGTCTGTGGTGGATAAACCTTGGCTAACAGCCAAATGCTCACCCAGCCAATCACTCCCTCTCCTCAAGAAGACATAATGGGAAAATAGGATGAAAAAGCTTGTGGATCAAGATAAAGACAGGGAGATCACTGACCAATTACTGTCATGGGCAAAACAAACTCGACTTGGTGAAAATTAATTTTTTGCACTGCCTCAATCTAAAGTGCCCTGCATTGCTCACCACCACCACCCCCCCACCCCCCCCCCCCCCCCCCCCCGCCCCCCCACCGCACGCACCAACGGCGCGAACGTACACAGCGGGAGAAGAAAATGGAGATTTTCAAGACCTGCCTGGATCTGTTCCTGTGTGGCATGCCCTAGGTGTTCCTGTTCTGGCAGGGGGGTTGGACTCAATGATCTCCAGAGGTCCCTTCCAACCCCTACCATTCTATGATTCTATGATCCTGGACACAGAGTCCTTCAGCCCCATAAACTCCTCAGTCATCTTCTCTATGGCTGAGACCAAAGCCTGGCGAGAGACGTTATCTTCAAATTGCCTGAGTTGGTTAGCAAATTCACTGACAGTTGGGGGGGTTTTCACCCTCTCCCCTAAAAATCCTTCCTCCCACGGTGTGGTGTGAGAATATGTAGGAGGGGCACGCTGTATGAACCTTTTCAACATAGGCTTCTGGCATGGTAGCTCATCATGATCTGAAGGGGTTTGCCCATCATCATAGATTACTTCCTGGACTGCCATCTCTCTCAGACATTTGATGCCCTGTTCCATGGTGTTCCATTTAGTAGGGTGCCATACCATATCCTCTTTGGAAGGATATCAGGTTTTTTACAGCTGCTATCAGACGTCCCCAGAGAGTGTGGGTGCCGTCTATTCTCCCTATGTGTTTGTCAATGCCCCCATCTCTGGCTAGTGATCCCACTCGATTGGCCTCTTTGTTCTCCAGCTCTACTGTATCAGCCCCAGTGTCCCAGCACTGCAACAACCAGGTCATCAGGGGGTCATCATCACCACAGCTCTTGGGCTCAGTTTTCCCCTATTTCTGTCTCTGAATCACCACCTCTCACCAGTCAGCTTGACTTCTTTAAATGATTTCTGCGAGTGGTGACTGGGGCAAGTCAGGTCATTTTGCCCAGAGCAGTGGTGCTTTTGTTTGCTGCAGCCCCCATGGAGACACTGGTGTGGGCTGGTGCAGGAGTGGCAAGGGGTGGTGCAGGAACGTCAGGGGGTCTCAAAGTGGCAGCATTCCAGCTCAAAACTCTAACTATAAGCCACATGACAAGCAGCACCAAATACACATTCAGACAAAGAGAGTAATGCCATGTAATACCAACCATTCCCAGGACATGCCAACTCTGGGGGGCAAGGTTTGTCAGAGAAAGGAGCAGAATGATTTCCCATAGTAACAGTTTTCATGAAGTAATACCCCAGACGCGTATGCAAACTCTTAACCCAATTCAACCCCACATTAATCACCACCCAGTAGACATGATAGGACAGCAGTGAGGTCAGGAAATGAATGGAGAGGTGCAGAAAAGCATAAGACACCATGTACCACAGAAAAGCCATAATGTGTTTTTGCCTTAACTTCCAACGTTTCCAATGTTCTTCAAAGAAAAACTGTATGCTCATGCCCCACATTGAATGCCAATTTTCCTGTCTCCATTTAAGGCTCAGGGCAAGCCCAAATGAAACACAGACCAGGATTATCCCCCTTCTCCTCTCCCTCCCAGGGAGGATAAAAAGGGAAATAAAGAAAAAGAAAAATGGGATAACAGCAGATAGCCAATACAGAAAGATTTCCCTTTCCCTGTACAATAGTTAAAAAAAAAAGATTACTTAAGAA
>WUAM01010319.1:0-16873 GCA_024336885.1 Actenoides hombroni | reverse complement strand
CCCAGCATCCCTTGCTGGTTGCTCCCTCTGCTGGGCTAACAACCAAGGTCAGTGCCCGTGGGGCAGCAATTCCACCTCCTGCCATAAAGCACCCTCATTCTTTTCATGAAAACACCCCCCCAAAAAAAGAACCTTACCCTAAAACCCGGCAAAACCCACAGGGTTTCAAAACGCAGCCCGTTTCCCAAGGAGCGTCACAGCTCCTGAGGAAAATACGGTGTCTTTACAGGCTGCTGTCAGGGGGGGAGGGGCAGGGCAGCCCCTCAGCCCTGTCACAGCCCCTCTCTGTTACCCCCCTCCCTCCCCAGAGGGGAAGAGAAAGGGGATGAGGGAGAGAGACTCAGCCAGCAGAGAAGGGAACTGGGACAGCTTGAATGACAAAGGAAAATAATAACGGGATATAGACAAATCTATAGCAAACCAGTATGGAACCCAACCCCCCCGAGGGGAATTCCACCACCATCACCACTGGTGCTGTGGAAAAATCCCAGCCTGGGCCCAGCAGCAGCCGGGAGCTGTGTTCAGGGGCTGGATTCTGGTGCTGGGTTCAGGAACGCACGGACCAGGATCGAAGGCAGGAGGAGGGAGTCCTCCTGGGATGCTCCGAGGAAGGAACCGAAAGAGGAGCTGAGCCAAGCCAAGCCAAGCTGGCAAAGCAGCCCGAGAGGGGAGGAGAGCCACAGACCCTTCGGATCCCTCAGCTTGATACCGAATATGACATCTATGGGATGGAATCCCTTGCTGGTCAGGTCAGGGTCACCTGTCCTGGCCGCTCCTCCTGTCCTGTCCTCCCTTTCTGCCCCCCCCCAGTGTGGTACCCAAGATCCAGCAGTGCCCTTGGTCTGCTCACCAGCCCTTGGCAGTGGCTCTGGCCGTGGGTTCTTCTCACTGCCAGCAGCAGACACTGCCCGGGAGAACAGGCTGCTGACTTCAGACACTGCAGGGAGTCAGAACTGAGCTGAAAAGCAAAATCACTGCCCAGAATGAGTTCTGTCCTCGCTCAAACCAGGACAGCCACAAAGGGCTGTGCGGGGTCCGCTTGAAGCGAGGGGAGGGGTGTGAAAAAATGTAGTTAAATCTCAGGGTTTGGGGACCAGAGAAGCAGCTGGAGGAAAAAGCCGAGCGCAGCCCACGGAGCTGGGTGGGAATCCAGGGAGAGCCCAGGAGGGGAGAGCTGGGCTGGGGAGAGGGGAGAAGCGGAGAGGGAGCAGCGGGGGCTCCGGGGCTGGTGGCAGTCGAAGGGCACAGGGTGGGCAGGATTGGGCAGCTCTGCTCGGGAGGATGCAAAACCCTAAAAACCAAGGTCAAAAAAATCCCTATCTTTGTAAATAAGACGATAAAAGGGAAACGTGAACCCACCCAAAGGCTTCCATCACCCACGGGGAGGAGCTGCTGCCACAGCTTGGGCCTCTGGACAGGATCACAGATCATGGTTGGGAGAGATCCTTCAGCTCACGGAGTCCAACCCTTCCCCCAGCACTGCCAGGGCACCACTGACCCATGGCCCTCAGCACCACAGCTCCACGGGGGGCTCCCAGTACTGCAGCATGAGGGCTGGATGGGGAAAAGCAGCTCAGCCAGACCCACTTTCATTCAGTGAGACGCTTGTACACTTGGAAGATTGCAAATCCACCCTTTTCTTGCAGATGTGTGACAGATGCATCTGTGATTCTGAACAGGTTTTACAGCAAATTTCCTCATGCCAAATTGGAGTCCGGTTATTTTTACAGCCATGTGTGTAACTTAGAATAACATTTTTAAGCAAGAATGGGGCAATTTATTCAGCAACAAAAATAATATGACTTTGTTTAATGCAAAATAGATTATCATGGGGGACAGAGAAAAGAGGGGTTATTAAAATATTTTTCCTCTATTCTCAGCAGCCACTTTTGAAAGATACCAATTATTTTGCTTTTCTGTAAAGCATTTGTTTAACAGTGTAGTGGGTCCAGCCCTTGCTGGAGATAATTGGCAAGAATAGATTTACATTTGGTAGCCATCCAGTTCCATTTGTATTTAAAATTTAAATCTGATTCTTAATACCCTGTTATTAATTCAGGATGGCCTCTGAAGGAATTGTAGCTTTTAATGCCTACCTGCAATGTTTTACTTTCATTCACACACATATCTTGGTCTATATGGTGGATCTTTAATGTGTTAGTGGTATTGTAAGAAAACTAACTAACTCACTCACTCTAACTTAGGGTACAGGTCTTCTTCAGGTAGTCGCATAATACAGAGATGTTATCTCTAGTTTATGCAAGCTTGCCAGTCTAATGTACCTTGCTGCATCAATTCACCTATATGGGGCTTAATACTGCCATGGCTAGACTACTTTCTTACTGTGTTAATATACTTCTTTCCTATTCTCTGTAGATATGCTGTACCAACAGGGCACAATTAATGCAGCAGTTTGGGAAGTCCATGTTTGCTGTGATAAAAGATACACCAAACAGTATGGTGTATGGTAATAATATCAAGTTCTCATGTTTTGTGGCAGTCAGTAGGGAGTGTCTTGTGTTGCTCAACTGTTAATTACTGTTGTTATCACCTCCTACACTGTTCTATAACACCTCAGAAAATCAACTGATTATGATTTCCATTCTAGCAAACATGAAAAAAAGATTTGGGACTTTATAAAATAGTAGATTGGAATGAAGCTCTTTTCTTTTGCTTATCACTAGTACTTCCAGGTGGAATATATGGCCCAGGTAATATATTTTTGTACCTAGAGAATGCATTATGGCCTATGAGTTGGAGCTAAGCATCTTATACTTATCCAAAGGATCTGATGCTGTTCTGTGGTTTTGCACTAGTTCAACAAGAGACTTACACTGAGCAGGACTTCTGCACATCTTCTGTAAAAGGTCACATTTGGCATGCACTTGGAGTGTATTGCACATTTTCAGAGTAGTGCATAAATTGTTTCCCAAGAAAAAAAAATGGCATCTCTAGAGTTGCATGGAACTCTGAATGCTATTCATCACTGTTTATAAAGGAAGTTTCCAGAAAATGTAATTGTTTTGCAGACAGCTAATATACCTGAGGGTTTAAATGAATGTTTGAAGAGGTGCTCCAGCCCTCTGATCATCCTCGTGGCCCTTCTCTGGACACGTTCCAGCACATCCATATCCTTCTTGTAACAGGGGCTCCAGAACTGGATGCAGTGCTCCAGGTGGGGTCTCATGACAGCGGAGTAGAGGGGGAGAATCCCCTCCCTCGACCTGCTGGCCATGCTTCTCTTGATGCAGCCCAGAATGCTATTGGCCCTCTGGGCTGCAAGAGCAACTGATGGCTCATGGTGAGCTTCTCATCCACCAGCACTCCCAGGTCCTTTCCTTCAGGGCTGCTCTCCAGCCAGTCCCTGCCCATATTATGCCCAACATAACTGCTCGTTCAGCATCTCGGGCTCTGTGGTGGGATATTAATTGCCTGCCATTGCTCCTCAATTAAAATGTTGCTATTTACTACCTGCCGTCCTCATTAGAGTCCCGAGCTGCTGGAGAGTTTGAAGCTCCTCTGTTTGGTGAGTTAATTCTTCTGTCACCGTTACTGGGGCTTCGCATCCACCGCTGACAGCCCGGGAATTGCCGGTTTAGTCAGAAATGGATCATCTCACCTGACTCTGCTGTCAAAGATTATGCAAATAGCTTGTGAGGGTACGTGCTCGGGCTAGGAATACTGTGGCTGATGGCACTATTATGTTAATAAATTAATCAGCTTTAATGATTTATAATGGTTATGGATAGCTGCTCGTTACGAAGTGGGTTGCCTTGTTTTCTTTTGTTTGTTTTCAGTTAACAGCTGCTCGAATACTGAACAGCCTGACTGTCTTCGAGCTGACAACTCCTGACGACCCAGAAGAGTTTGTTGTCTTAAATAAAGGTAGGCAAGAAGTTATTTTTCCTGGAAATTACGTAACACTTCTTAAAGTGTCTCCCATGCTGAGGCAGGATGAAAGGTCAGAACTCATTAAAACTTCTGCAAAGCAGAAACATACATGAAAAAGATTCATTTGGTGTTTAATTTTTATAGGCCTTGATTTCTCAAAGTGCTATAAGTGTATGTTTAATTTTCTGTATCTTTAATTTCGGCGACATACTTAGGGTTTTATTGAGTCAAAAATTGATGAGATTTCTGGGAGGCTGGTCTTGGAGTGCTGGGGGAATAAGCTTGAAAAACAGAAAAACAATGTGCTTTCCCAGATTGCAGTGGAGCCATGAACCTCTGCTGCTTTCCTCTCCTCTGTGCTGAGCAGTAGAGGATGGTAAGAACCCATTCTTTACAAAGTGAGGACTCTGTAGAAATTAAGCTGTGCTTTAAATGGCACATACGAGGCTCATTCCAGGCTGCTTGTCTGGAGTGGGGGCAGGAGTTGCTGGTTGCAACACTTGGAATGAGATCTGTTGTCCAGACCTGTCTAAAGCTGGTGCTGTCCACAGTTACTTATCTTCTGGGTAAATAATAGAGTCATTGAATCATTTTGGTTGGAAGCCACCTTTAAGCTCATGGAGTCCAACCATCCCCCAGCACTGCCAGGGCACCACTGACCCATGGCCCTCAGCACCACAGCTCCACATGGGGCTTGGAAACCCCTCCGGTTTTTTCTGGGTCGATTGGGCCCTGGGCCTCATGTTCCCCATCTGTGGGGTGGGGCTGGTTATCCCAAAGGGCCCGTCCCCACGGGAGGGGGGTGGTCCCAAAGGGGCACCCCCCCCCCCCCCCGCAAGGCCAAGGGGTGCAGTGGGGCCAGGGTGACCCTTCGCTTCATATTTGGGGTGGAACAGAAAGAACCCATCCAGTAGCCAGGCTGATGGACTTTTCCTTGCTCACCTTCCTTTCTGAAACCCATTCCTGTCCTCTGAGGGACATTCCCAGTTTGTTCACAGCCCAGAGGTTGGCACCAGACACATTTTCCACTCGGGAGCTCAGAGGTGGCCACAGAAGAGGTAAAATGAAAGCAGCAGGGGTGTAATTCAGGGCGAGGCTCAGCCCGGGTGTCACAGCATCATCTTCTCTGCCCTGCCCCCCGAGAAAGGCTCCTCCCTGCCCAGGGTCTGGATCAAGGCTGGGTTACATCTCCACGACATCTGACCTGGCCTGGGAGGCTCAGGGAACGTCCCTTCCACCAGTATTGGTGACGAGTGCTGCTGGCAGGATCCCAGTTTGGGCACAGAACCAGGCCAGTGCGCCCGTGCTTCCTCCAGACAACCCTCCCTGGACCTGCTGGTCACAGATGGGTGCAGCACATCACCTCCCACCCGGATCCAGGAGGAACCAGTGAGACTGGGATGGCTTTACACCACCCCCACGATGCCCAAGCAGCAACGTGCACCGGTCACGGGATGGGGAAAGCTGCTGGCACCCAGCACCGCTGAGCAGGATGAAGCCCTGGCACGGTGTTCTTGGGTTTGGGATGTGCCTTTGGACTCGGCAGGACAGGGAATGTTGAGCAGAGGGCTTTACCAGGAGGGTTTCTCTCCAGCCACCTGCACGGCAGCACCACGGCCAAGGGACTATCAAGCTGGAAAAACATCTGTGCATGATGCTGGAGCATCCCCAAGCACGTCCCTCAGCCATTCCTGGTGTCTTTGTCCAGCTCTGTCCAGCTCTCCCGCCACCTCTGCCTTTATAAACTGTAGTAAAGGTGCCACCAGTGACCAGCTGTGCCACAGGCACTGGGAATCGAGCCCCACGATGCTGTTTATGGACCTTGCTGGTCGCTTGTGCGGGGGCTCAGTGCCCTCTGACGGTGCCTGGGCTCACTGCAACCCCGGCTGTGTCTGGGGACCACAGTCACAGCCCCCAAACCCACCGGCTGCAGCTGGAGCCCCAGTGTCCTGCCAGCCCTGCTGAGAGGCAGGGTCCCCACGGGGCATCCCAGTTCCTGCACCGATCCACTCCTCCTTGCGAGAGGGGACATAAAATGGCTTAAAATACCCGTCAGACCTAATCCGTGACTGGTGTGGCTTCTCAGGTGGAGATTTTTTCTTATTTTCCCCCTGCAACGCTCCAGGCTGGGGCAGAGCGGCTGGAAAGGGCCCGGTGGGAAAGGCCCTGGGGGGGTTGGTCAACAGGCAGCTGGAGAGGAGCCAGAGAGTGCCCAGGGGGACGAGAAGCCCCCAGCACCCTGCAACAAAATGTGCCCTGAGGCAGCCTGTCCTTGGGTTGCAGGGTGTGTGGAAGGATTTGGGCAGGTTCCTAGGATGGTTATCACCTCCCATAACCTGAGACTTAACACTGGAACAGGCAAGCAACCCTGTCAAATTGACACACCAACTAATAGAAGGGTGCCTTGCCTATCCCAGTGAAAACCAGCAGTTTCTGGCACTGTACTGGGACCTGGCCTGTGCCTATAGAGCCACAGTTCAGTACTCTTAGAGGACTGTAGTTGAGGCAGGGACCCAAGCTGTCTCTCAGGACATCTCGGTTGTGAGAGGGACCTAAACAACAACAACAACAGCAAGTATAGTAATCGCCCCAGTAGCGAAAAAGAAGTGGACCAGGAGAACAACAGGTCTATATCCTCAATTAACAAGGTTGGAGGAAGAAGAGGAAAGGCTTGATCAAGAAGATGGCCCTTCAACAAAGATATTGGAGGAGGAAGTAAGAGAACTCAAACAGCAGGCGAAAAACTACCCAGTCCCTGACCTTGTCAGAACTTCGAGACATGTGGAAGGACTACTTCTGCCAGCCAGGTGAGTGGATTTCAGCCTGGCTGCTTTGATGCTGGGATAATGGAGCTGACACTCAGCAACTGAAAGGTAAGGAAGCCCAACAGCTGGGCTCCCTTGCTCGAGATGGGGGAATTGAGAGAGGAAGTGGAAAAGAGGCAGCAACTTGCAGTCTTTGTAGACAGCTCCTTTCCAGTGTGAAGGCAAGATACAAGTAAGATCTTATGAGTTTCTACTTTCCAGGAAAGTGGAATACCACAGATGAAGGCATCCAGTAACTGAGAGAATTATCAGTGCTGGAAGTCATATACACTAATCTAGATTATGATAAGGACCACAAAGATCCAGAGGATGTCCTGTGTACATGAGCCATGTGGAGAAAGGTGATCAAAGGTGCCCCAGCATCATAATCTGCCAGCTTGGAGGCGATGTACTACCCAGAAATGGACATGCAAAAGGTCTCTGGTTTGGACACGCCAACTGTAGAGACAGCGTCTTCTTGGCTCCAAAACTTTGAAGAAAGTCATGGTAGTTCCTCATCCCTATGGACTAGTGCACTGGATATCAGGGGCACCCCAAGAAACCAGTCCTCTTCTGCCTCAGTCAGAGGGAAAGTGAGTCCCAGGAGCATGCCACATGGCTCACTCTGGTTCTTCCTGCGTGACCAGAAGGAGGACATGAGGAAGTGGGATGGTGAACCCACCTTTAAGCTGGAATCCAGTGTATGTGAGATGAGAGGGAAGACAGCTGTCAAGAAGAGGCCACCAAAGAAGGCCATCAGTGTAGTCAGTGCAGAAACACAAGAAGGTAATCAGCGATCTCCCATGTATGGGAAGACTAAGATCACTGTGGTGGATTGACCCTGGCACGGCACCAGGTGCCCACCAGGCCCTTCTATCACTCCCCCCAACCCCCGTCAGCATGGCACGCAGGGAGAGAATAAGATGCAAGGATCCGTGGGTTATGATAGATAAGATGTTATTCTCTACTTCCATGTTTAGTCTGCATATAAACTGTGTACCCAGCTTGTATCGGCACGCACATTTGGAGGAGTGATCCCCTGTGCGTCCAGTGCCGCAAAATAAAGAATGCCTGCTTGATAACTTCAGTTATTGAGTTTTTCACTGCATCAACATTATACTAATTATTCTTACATCATTTTTTTACAATTTTTTATAGGTTGGGTCTGTCTGTGAACACCCAGACTTTATGCCAATGGAAACTGAATAAAGCTAGACTGGTTTATCTTAGATTAGATTTAAACCACATCTCTGTAATCCAGTATCTTTAACTTGGACTCTTTGGCTCATGAAGTTTAATTCGCATTGCAGTTTAGTAAAGTCTGCACATACAATCAAGGAAAAAACACGTCTATATTAATAGGTCATATGATATATAATCCACACTTCTGCCTTTCCATCACCATCCATGAACAAGGATAGAATATTGCATCTATATTATTTATTAAACAGAAATAATCAATTAAGATATGAAGAGCATGAGGAAAATATCATAAACTCCAGAAAGAGAAAATTGGGGAAAAAAATGTTTTTGGTTTCTTTCTCAAAATTAGTCTTCATAATGTAAGCTGAAATACTGATAATGCATTGAATCGCACCATAAAAGGTGTGAAGCTCTACAATAACTGTAATGGAATGCTAACTTCGATGCTTAATTATGTCCTTTTCCATGTCAACACTATTAATTACATTTTGCAGTCTAATTCCTCACAGGGTGAGGCCCACAGCGATATGAAATTGAAGCTGGGAGAATGTGGTGGGTTGACCTTGGCTAGCCACCAGATGCCCACCAAGATGCTCTCTCACTCTGCCTCTTCAACAGGACAGGAGGAGAAAAATACGACAAACATCTCATGAGTCAAGATAAGGACAGGGAGATCACTCAGCGATTACCATCACAGGAAAAACAGACTTGACTCAGGGAAATTAATTTACTTTATTACCAATCAAAATCAGAGTAGAATAAGAAGAAATAAGAACAAATCTAAAAAACACCTTCCCCCCACCTCTCCCTTCTTCCCAGGCTCAACTTCACTCCCATCTTCTCTACCTCCTCCCCCCAAGAAGCACAGCGGGACGCAGAATGGGGAATGTGGTCAGTTCATCACACATTGTCTCTGCTGCTTCTTCCTTTCCTCCTCATGCTCTTCCCTTGCTCCAGCATGGGTTCCCACCCATGGGCAACAGGCCTTCATGAACTTCTCCAATATGGTTCCTTGAGACAGCCTGCAGTTTTTCATGAACTGCTCCTGCATGGGCTCCTCTCCATGGGGCTGCAGTTCCTGCTAGGAGCCTGCTCCAGCATGGGTTCTCCATGGGGTTACAACTTCCTTCAGGGAACATTCACTTGCCCCAGCATGGTGTCTTTCATGGGCTGCAAATGGATATCTGCTCCACTGTGCACCTCCATGGTCTGCAGGGGGACAATCTGTATCACCACAGTCTTCACCACAGACTGCAGGTGAATCTCTGCTCCAGTGCCTGGACCACCTCCTCTCCCTCCCTCTTAAGGGGTACTCGGGGTAATTATGGGGTAATTGAGGAAATTAAGGGGCAATTAAGGGCTAATCAGGGTAATTAAGGGGTAATTAAGGGGTAATTAAGGGGTAAGATTGGTAATTAAGGGGTACTCGGGGAATTAAGGGGTAATTAAGGGGTAACGAGGTAATGAAGTGGTAATTAAGGGGTAATCAGGCTAATTAATGGTTAATGAAGGGGTGATTAAAAGGTAACCAGGGTAATTAAGGGGTAATCAGGGTAATTAAGCGGCACTGAGGGAAATTAAGCGCTCATTGAGGGGTAGCAAGGGTAATTAAGGGGTAATTAGGAGGCAGCGAGAGTAATTAAGGGGCAATTAGGGAAACTAAGGGTTAATTAAGGCCTAATGAGGGTAGTTACCGGGTAATCAAGGGTTAGTGAGGGAAATAAAGGGGTAATGAAGGCAATTAGGCGCTAATGAGGGTAGTTAAGGGGTGACTGAGGGTTAATGAGGGCAATTAAAGGGTAATTAAGGGGCAATAAAGGGGTAAAGATGGCAACGAAGGGGTAATTAAGGGCTAAGGAGGGAGGCAGAGGGGTAATTAAGGGGTAACGAGGGTAATTAAGAGCTAATTAAGGGCCAATGGGGGAAAATAACCGGTAATTAAGGCACACTGGGGTAATTAAGAAGCAATGACGAGGTAATAAAGGGGCAAGGGGAGCAATTAAGGGATAATTAAGGATTAATAAAGGCAACTAATTACTGGGGCAACTAATTAACAGCCTAACTAACTAGTGGGGCAACTAATTACCGGCGCAATTAATTACTGGGGCAAATAATTGACGGAGTAATGGGGCAACTAATTACCAGGGCGATTAATTGCCAGGACAATTAACAGTGTAAATAATTGCTGGGGCGACTAATTAACGGACTGGCTAATTAACGGAGCAACTAATTACTGAAGTAGCTAATTACTGGGGCAAGTAATTAACGGGGCAACTACTTACTGGGACAACTAATTACCCGGGCAACTAATTAACAGCCTAACCGACTAATGGGGTAACTAATTACTGGGGCGACTAATTAACAGGGCAACTAATTAACAGGCTGAGTAATGGGACAATAAATTAACGGCCTAACTAATTAATGGGGCAACTAATTACCGGGACAACTAATTAACAGCCTAACCGACTAATGGGGTAACTAATTACCAGGACAACTAATTAACAGCCTTGCTAACTAATGGGGCAACTAATTACTGGGGCGACTAATTAACAGCCTGACTAATGGGGTAACTAATTACTGGGGTGACTAATTAACAGGGCAACTAATTAACAGCCTAACCGAGTAACGGGACAATTAATTAACAGCCTAACTAATCAATGGAGCAACTAATTACCGGGGCAACTAGTTACCAAGACAACTAATTAACAGCCTTGCTATCTAATGGGGTAGCTAATTACTGGGGCAACTAATTAACAAGGAAACTAATTAACAGCCTTGCTAACTAATAGGGCAACTAATTACTGGGGCAATTAATTGCTGGGGCAACTAATTAACAGGTCCAGGTGGTCTCTGCACAGTGTGGGAAAGTGGGGTTATTGGAGCAGCCGTCCCGCGAGAATAAAAGAGAGGAGGGGGGGGGGGGGGGGGGGGGAAGTAGGAGATGTAAGTCATTATCAAACAGATAAGAAAACCATGATGGTCAAATATCCTCCCTATTATGACCTGACATTCTTTTAAAGTTGGAATCCACAAATGCTGCAAATATAGCTGAAAAATGCATAAGTACCTTCTTAAAGCAACTAACTTAATTACAGTGGGTTTTATTTTAATTATCCCATTTGGTTTTCACAGCAATGAAAGACAGAAGAGAAATTTGTCATAGGGGGTTTCCCATTTAACAAAACCCTTGAGTTTAAAACTTTTCTCACTGAATTGAACAGAAAAAAATATTGTTTTCCAGTTACCCTGTACAACAATAAGTCCCAGGGGGCTTAGCACAAGTCTCCTGCCTCCCAGATAAGATACTTACAATTAAGTTTTTGGCTTTGACAAACTGACACTTTATAAATTTAAATAATTGGAGTTTATTTTTCTAGTGATACACAGAGAATAATAACTATAGTACTGCTAGTGCAAACATATTAAAAAAATATCTAGTTACGTATCTCATCCTGTAAAAAGACTAGAAATTGGAGCTCTGTGTCACTGTCCCCTTGGCAGAAAACTCAGTTATAAAGCCTTACAACTCTTCAAATAGACATCATTATACCCAGAGTTATGTCAGTTCAAACATAGGACCATTACAATCTAAACCAGAACAAAGGTTTACATCACCTGCCAAAGTACACTTTCATTTGGGAGAATCTTGTGCTGGATCATTTCACAGATGTTGTTCAGAGTGCAGCTGCACTAACAATCAAATAGCTTTAACAGAAGGGACAGGGCCCTGTGAGGGAATGAGTTAAGTAAGGAAACTGAGGATCTGAAGCTGACTTGGCACTAAGGAAAGTGATGTAGAATCACAGCCCAGGATTGTAATGAAATTCCATTCTCCCACCCCTCCCCCTTAAGTTTGATCCTTCTATAACCAAAGAACATTGTCTCAAAGCCTCTGGAAATCAACTGAAGAGGAAGACAACAACAACAAAAAAACCAAACAACAAGAAAACTCAATGTGCTTTTAAAAATACACACCTCAAAGAAACTGTTCTGAAATCCTTTGTCAGACATTTATAGAAGGACAGAATAGAAATCTAGAGGTTCTCGGAGAGGAGTTATACATACAAGTTGGTTTTGGTGAACTCTCAGATCTGTTCTTTAATAAGCATCAAACCCCCAAGAAAATTTAGCAGTGTATCTATTATTTTTGATGTACTGAACTGTTATATAGCAGGCAATGAAATTTTCCAATTATCAAAACAATGAAGTTACCATGGCCTTGTGAAACATGATCTGGTGGTCAGAGGAAGGAGCTAAGAGATAAGGAAGTATTTGATTTCAGTGAACTGTGAAAAACTGGGGACTAGACCTTGGAGGAGGAGCACGAAAAGACTAATAAAAAGGAACATCCTGCCCAAAAGGCACTGAGAGGCGGACGGGAAGTAGAGAATAACATCTTATCTATCATAACCCACGGCTCTTTGCGTCTTATTCTCTCCCTGCGTGCCATGCTGAGGGGTGTTGGGGGGAGTGATAGAAGGGCTTGGTGGGCACCTGGTGCCGTGCCAGCGTCAACTCACCACACCCATATGGAAATGACCCTACAGAAGTAGCAGTGTTTCTCAGTCTGAGAACTCATATCACTCTTTATAACTGCTGGTTTGTCTTTTTTAAGACATTAAATCAAATATATGAATGTGATATTTCCTGCTGCAATTCTTTTATTTACAAAGAAATTTATGAATTTTTGAACAAAGTCAGAATGGAAAAACATAATATGTTTCTTGGTAGTACCTCCAGGCCTGCGTTTTAGAATTTAGGAATTTATCCCTTCACAGAATAGTTGGAGTTGGAAGGGACCTCTGGAGATCATCTAGTCCAACACTCCCCCCCCAAGCAGTTTTGCTTAGAGCACATTGCACAGTATTACATCCAGGAGGGTTTTAAATATCTCCAGAGAAGGAGACTTCACAACCTCCCTGGGCAGCCTGTTACAGTGCTTCATCACCCTCACAGTAAAGAAGTTTTTTCCTCATATTTAGATGGAATCTCCTATGCTCCAGATTCTGCCTGTTGCCCCTTGTCCTGTCACTGGGCATTACTGAAAAGAGTCGTTCTCCATCCTCCTTGCACCCACCCTTTAGTTATTTATAGACATCGATAAGGTCTCCTCTCAGTCTTCTCTTCTCCAGGCTAAATAGCCCCAGTTCTCCCAACCATTCCTCGTAAGAGAGACACTCCAGTCCCCCAGTCATCTTTGTTGCCTTCCACTGGATTCTCCAGTAGATCCCTGTCTCTCTTGAGCTAGGGAGCCCAAAACTGGACACAGTATTCCAGATGCGGTCTCACCAGGGCAGAATAGAGGGGGAGCATAGCCTCCCTTGACCTACTGGCCACACTCTTCTTCATGCACCCCAGGATACCATTGGCCTTTTTGGACACAAGGGCACAATGCTAGCTCATGGTTAACTTATTATCCACCAGGACTCCAAGATCCTTCTCCTCAGGGCTGCTTTCCAGCAGATCTACCCCTAAACATATATTGATGCATGGCGTTGCTCCTCCCTAGGTGCAGGACCCTACATTTGCCCTTCTTGAACCTCATTAAGTTCCTCTCTGCCCAACACTCCAGCCTATCCAGGTCACGCTGGAGGACAGCACAGCCCTCTGGTGTGTCGGCCACTCCTCCCAGTTTCGTATCATCAGCAAACTTGCTGAGGATACGTTCTGTCCCCTTGCCTAGGTCATTGATGAATATGTTAAATAAGATGGGACCCAGTACTGACCCCTGGGGAACACCGCTGGTTACAGGCCTCCAACTTGACCCTGCACGATTGATCGTGACCCTCTGAGATGTGTCACTCAGCCAGTTCTCAATCCACCTCAGTGTCTGTCGGAGACGGCGGGAGAAAAGCGGCACTCAATGTGAGCGATCAGGCAAATCTCGTTTATTAGAGATCAGAAGACCATTGCAGGGGAGGTTGGCCAGGGCTCTGAGCACCCTGCTCTAGCTGCAGATGGCCCTGCTCCCTGCAGGGGGGTGGACCAGGGGAACTCCAGAGGTCCCTCCCAATGCAAACCAGTTGGTGATTCCACCACAGTGCCCCAGCCAGGGTCTCCACGCCAGCCTGTACGCTGCCTTTCACCAGGAAATCCAGAGGGGAAGGACCACCTTCCATGGTGGCACTTGATCAAAGCCCCGTGAGCTCCGGCTGGAGAGAAGATGCTGCCAGCAGCACCGTGGAGACCTCCCACCCCTCCTCTGAGCTGGCAGCGTAAACGGCTCCTGGACACCCCCATCCTTTGCCTTTCCCTGTTTTCAGCCCATCACTCTGCTGGTCCCCACCACCCAACAGCTCCAGCCCCGTCGGAGCACAAACCGGGAGCTTCACCGGCGTGCGCCGTTTTAGGGACCACGCTTTGATGCACCGGGCCCCGAGAACATCCTTTTTTTCATTCAGAAGGCTGCAGCTCCAGATGTTCTTGTTATTCCCCCCAGGACCTGCAGAGCCTCTGGCACCGCCGGCACCTCCCGGCCCCGAGCCGCGTGGCCGGCGGCGTGCAAGAGAATCCGTCTGCGTGGTGCACGCGTCCCCCTCCTGCCACCGCAGCTCCAGCCCCACGCCCTTTCATCTTGTCCCCCCCATCCCGAGCTACCTCTGACATCCTGTTACCGTGTCCTCCCGGGCTCCGCTTCGCCTCCCAACTGCACCGATCTCCTCTCTGCACAGCTCTTCCGCCTCCAGATTCCCCCCAGGCCACCAATTCTCCATCTCCAGAGCTCCTCTTTCTCCCCTCACATCGTTTCCAAATGGAATAATGGCAGCGGGGCACGGCCCTGCAGCTGGGACCTCACCCAGGGGCTGCAGCTGGGCTTCCAGTGCTGCCTTTCTCGCCTCCCAGTTCTCCCCCCTTCCCAAGGCCGAGCGTGGCAGCAACAGGCACTTCCACCGAGAACGTCCCAGGAACTGTCACCGACCGGTTCACTGGGAGCCTAGGAACTAGAGAATCATGGAAATGTCCGAGTTGGGAGAGACCTGAAAGCTCGTGGGGTCCAACGGTTCCCCCAGCACTGCCAGGGCACCACCAACCCCTGGCCCTCAGCACCACAGCTCCACGGGGGGCTTGGAAACCCCTCCAGGGAAAAAGAAACGCTGGGCACTCGGTGACTCAGGAGCCTCACGCGCTTCCCCCTCCTGGGCAGGCTGGGGAGGGGGCCTGGCTTGGGGAGCAGGGGAGGTGACAGTGGTGGCCTCAGCCCAGCAGCACCAGGCCACAGCCAGAGACCCTCCAGGCTCTGCCCTGGGGTACCCCTGGGCTTCTGTGGAGCCAGGAGGGCAGAGAGTGGAGAGGGTGAGTGAGGGGTTCTCCTGCCCCTCTGCTCTGCCCCAGGGAGGCCACCTGAAGAGGACTGGATCCAGTGCCGGGCTCCCCAGATGGAGAGAGAGCAGGAGCTGCTGCAGAGAGTCCAGCGCAGGCTCCGGAGATGCTGAGGGGCTGCCAGGGGCTGTGTGCTGGGGCAGGGACTCTGCCGCCTGCCAGGCTCAGCTCTCAGCCTGCCCGGGGAGCTCCCCACGCAGAAGCTGTGGGGAGAGGCTGACGGTGGAAGGAGAAATCTCGGGCAGGGCAGGGCAGGGCAGGGCAGGGTCCTGCTGCTGCTGAGAGGGTGCTGCATTGTCTTCTCACAGCTCCACCCTGCACTTCTGCATTTCCAAGGGGACTTTCAGGAAGAACATCAAGGCAGCATTTCCCTGTGAGGGAAGGAGTCTGCTTTTTTATCATCTTGGTGGGCTGGGTGGACACCATGAGAGTAGCATTTATTTCTGCATTCTGGAGAAGGCATTGGGACCTCTCTTCTCATCAGTACTTCTCTGAGCAGCTCCTGAGCCCCTTCAAACCCAGAGTTGCCCCTTGGCAGGGCAGAGCTGAGCACACAGACTGTGGGATGGGCTCTGGAAGCACTGACAGGGAGAAGCCCTGGGCACAGAGAAGCAGCTCCTGGCAGGGAACAGATCCATGCAGAAGAGACATGGACAACGAGTGAGAGAAAAGCCTTGGGAGGGGGTTCAGGCACCTCCCTGCCATCGCTGGAAGAAACCCATGGACTTATCTCCCACCCAGCAGAGCCTCTGCCCTTATGGCCATGGGGACTCAGTCACCTTCTCAGTGGCCTCGGCCCTGAGGAGGAGAAATTCCCAAATACCGACTGTCTGTCCCTGTCCTGCCTCCATCAGCAGCAGCACTCTGCCATTGCTCCAGTTTCCCTCTCCTGTCTCTGCTCCTCTTGGTCTTGTCACTGGACTGGATTGGGGGTGAGATTCAGATGCACTTCAGAGACCAACCCTGGGGGTCTTGTCCTGCAGATGTGTCCATGGGAGTCAAGTGTCCCAATCCCCTCCTAATGCCCAGGCTGCGAGTGACATCACTGAGAAAACTCTCCCTTCAGCACACCCCATCCTTAGGACATTGGCTTCTTCCCCTGCAGGGTCCTGCTGGGCTGCAGCTGCCCTCCACAAGGACACAGCTCTCCCCTGGCATCACTGTGTTCTCAAGGAGCCCCATGGAGAAGATACCTCAGTACTAAGGCCATGGGAATGCTGCTGGGTGGCTGTGCACAGGCAGCTGCACTGAGCCCTCTGTGTCCATGGCTGGGAGGGGAGAGCTGAGATCCTCCTCAGGTAGGATGGGATGGGGTGAGGGGTTTGGAGATTGTGCTTTGTGTGGAATAATGAGAAGATTCCTCTGCTTCCAGCAGGGTCCAGGTTCTTCTCAGAAGAATGTCTGGGTGCAACCATCGTCCATCTGAAAGAGCTGCCAGCACAGGGCAGCTGAGAGCAGGGCTGGTGGACAGAGCAACTGTCCTCCCTCTGCACTAAGGGACAGGCCCTTTGCCTCTCAGGACCAGCAAGGTCTCCCTGGCAGGGCAGCAGAAATGGCAGCACCACCAAAAGTGTGTCTTCAAGTGTGGTGGGGCAACCAGAACAAAATACACACAAAAAACCCCCTCAGCTCTGCGCTGCTGTCACGTGACTTGG
>WUAM01010313.1:0-16934 GCA_024336885.1 Actenoides hombroni | reverse complement strand
CAGGCCCTGGTGAGACCCACTGGAAGGGCTGAAACAGCCCCAAACAAGGCAGGTCTGAACCTCTCTGCTGGAGCTTTACATGGCAATGGAAGGGACATAAAAACTGAATGGGGCTGGGACACCTCTCATCAGATGGCTCAGCTCCAAGCCCTGTCAGGAGAGACAGTGCAAATTGGGTGCTGGGTAATCAGTGGATCTGCCAAAATTTAAGGCAGAAAACAACAATAACAAATGTTACACTGTAACCGAACCAAATTTACATCACTGGTGTAATTTCATCTTTACCAAAACTAGAATTGTGTTTTGCCTTTGGGATTACAGGGAAGATCTTTTAACAATCCTGATGTACATGACAGGACAGCAGCAGGTTGTTATTGTTGTTGACAATGAATTAAGTTCACATATCACTCAAAGAGCAAAGAGACTGTCACCATTGTCCTCACCACACGCAATGCATTCTTACCCAACATGTCCCATTGCGTAAGCGCTGAACCGCAATGGAGCCATCTCTGTCCCTTAGAGCTCAGAGTGTGGGCCCAGCAAAAGGAGGGAAAGTGTCCAACAACTGATGGAAACGCTGCACTGTGGGAGGACAATAAGGTTTCCTTTGTGAAAGTCACACTCTGGAAGATCAAGACACCTGTTTGTGCACATGGAATAAAAGATATGCCTCTTTGAAACACACCCAAATGAAATTCTTGAAACCATAGTCATAGAGATTGAAAAGGGTGTGCCTGCGGGAGAACATGCTGTAGATCCATGTTAACAGATGAGTTAGTCTCCAACAGAATCAACCAGTTCAATTTACATCTGTAATTTTCTCATGCTTAACTAAGTTTGATCCCTACAGATAGAGACACAGGGATTTTAATTTCAGACACCTCACAGTGAGTCAGTGTGAATCTTGTCACTATCGGATCTGTCGTTCACTTGTTGGTTGGATTAGAACATATTCTCCTGAATCACCTTGCTCATTTCCAATTGTCCAATGACGAAGTGCTGCTCAAATCCAACATTTTCATCTCCCTCTCACCATCAACAAATCTGAAATTCTGCTAAATCATGACCACCTCAGAAGCTGCTGCTTATACCATCTACGTAATTCCTCTCATCTTTCATCCATTTTCCCCTGCGCAGGACACAAGGACCATCTCTCCAGCCGTCTGTTCAGATGCAGACTGTCCAGGCAAATGCCCTCTCCATCAAGCTGGCATGCCCTTCAACAGTCCAATGGTCTCCTCAGAAAACTCTTTCATTGTGTTTATATCCATCTTTTTGTATCTCCCTAGCTAAAATATTTTTCATCAGATTCTCCCTTGTAGAGAGACAAACTCATGAGAGGCACCTCATCCTGAGTAGATGGTTACAGAGGGGGTTTGATTGTCAGGAAACTTTATCAGGCTTTAATTTCCTTTACTTGCAAGGAAGAGAAATTCGCCTGTGCCTGTGTACAGTCACTTCCCTGAGGAGAGCAGGTGGGAGCTGGTGCCATGGAGCTGGAACCTCCAGCTGCAGAGAGCAGGGGAGAAGTCTGAGGGTCCCATACCAATCTTCCAGGTCCAATTGTGGAAGGAAATCAAAGAGCTGATCTGCACACTATTGCTTGGGCTGCTCCAAAGATGTTTCAACAGGCAAAGCTCTCCCATGAATTCTTCCTCCAAAATCGGCGAGCCCTAATGCAATAATTTCAACTTACCATGGACCAGGCCCAGGGTATCATTTTAACTTGCCCAGATTGCCAAGCTCATTTGGCCATGCCGCCCCAATTATGTGTCAACCCTTGGGGGCTGGCAGCTTTGCAGATCTGGCAAACAGGTGTCACGCATGTAGCAGACTTTGGACACTTATGATATGTGCATGTTACCATTGATATGTTTTCACGGTATATCGTTGCTACTGCCCATACAGGGGAAAAGGTGGGAGATGTATGCCGGCATTGGCTGAACTGCTTTGCCTCAATGGGGGTTCCTCAACAGATTAAAACCGATAATGGTCCCACATATGTTTCGCAGCGGGTTTGTTTATTTTTATAGGACTGGGGCATACCTCACTCGCCAACTGGTCAGGTGACTGTAGAGTGAGCGCACCAAACACTGAAAGTCATGCTCACTAAACAAAAAAGGGGGAGTATAGAAGGCTCTCCACAGGAAAGACTCTGGAAAGCGACTTACGTCTTAAATTTTTTGAACTACAATAATCGCAGTCTCCTACCAATACAGCGCCACTTTGAACAGCTGCAGGAAGCTCAAGAGAAACCACGAGTTTGTATTCAAGACTTGGCCACAGGTAAGTGGCAAGGTCCCTTCCCATTGATAACCTGTGGATGGAGATATGCTTGTGTTTCTACAGACTTTGGACCAAAGTGGATACTGGTGTGATTCATTAAGCCACACCTAACAGCACAAGAGTTGGCAAAACCAACAGACGCAGAAGCCCACCTCTCTTCAATGGAAGAACGAGGAGGTTGCTTATTGGACTGTGTATCCAGCTAGTTTATGTCTTGAGTTTTCTGGTTCTGCAGCCAGAGGAAAATGTCTGTGACTCTCCCGAACGTGACAGGGCAAGATACCCTGTGTCTTAGTGTAGCCACACCTGCCAACCCATTCTCCACTTGCCTGGTGGGGATCCCATGGAGTAAAAATGAATGGATGGCGTTGTGTAACAGCACACTCAAGATACCAAGAGTGTGCTGAGAGAGCCTCAATGCCTCTGTGGACATTTGGTTCCTGCACCTTACCATAGCAGAGGAGGAACCTCAGGAGCTATGGCTTTTAAGCTCAGTACAAGCATCCCTATGCTACAATGTCAATTACATGGGGAATAATCAAAGTAACAGCAGGTCAGTAAACAGCACGTTGACCGTGTACCGAAATCAAACTGCATGGTGTAATCAGAAAATAACTAACATATCTGTAGGCACCAATGCCCCCCCTTAAATTGGCACGCGGTGCATTTTTAATTTGTGGGAACAGAGCCTGGCCTGGCATTCCACCTCACATCAAAGGCGGGCCTTGTATTTTAGGCCAACTGTTTTTGCTAATGCCAAATGTGTCTATGATCCATGAAAAGATGCTGGAGAGAACCTCCATAACGGCTTCCGGGTAGCTGCAGCGTATGCTCCGGCCATCTGGACGTCACTACGTACGCGCGACGTTAGGGGGCGGGGCCACGTTCCCGCCCAGAAAGGGGGCGCTTAGTGCGCATGCGCAGAAAAACCACCGCCCCCGCAGCAAAACGCAGCGCCGCCTGCAGTACCGCACTTTCGCCACCGGGCGGCACCAGAGAGCGCGGCAGAACGCCCCGGCGGCACTGCGCATGCGCTAGGGAGACGGGCGGCGCCCTTCCCTGTCCGGCTTCGGGGCGACACTGCGCATGCGCAAGTGAAAAAAAAAAAGAAGGAGGCGTTTCACAGCTACCTTGGCAACGTCCTCTATGGTTTACGCGTCTCCAGAGCGGCGCCACGCCGGCCTGCTCTGGTTCTTCTTCTATGGTCACCGGTCCTCCCGCGGATTCTTCCCTCCCCCCGCACCGCGCCCCCGTGGTTTTTTTTTTTTAATTTTTTTTTGGTTTTGTTTTTCCTTTTTGTGCGGGATTCGTTTCTTTTTAATTTGTTTTTGTTTTTCCTTTTTGTGCGGGATTCGTTTCTTTTCCGTTTCCACTTTGAGGCAGACGATGACCGTGCGCTGCCCGTAGGGTCACCAATTCAGAGTAAATACAGGGAGAGACAATCCGAGCGCAGAAATAACAAAAAAAAAAAGGCAATCACGGAAAACGGGCGCGGAAAGCGCCCTAACACCCCCGGTAACGGCACCGGCGGAGCCGGGGAGTCGCGGTGCCGCCCTCTGAGCAGGCGCCGGACTAAAGCGGGCTCTTTCCTGCGTTCGCACGCATCCCACCCGGCTTTGCACTCCCGACGCCCCCGAAAGCCGGCTTTCAGGGGGAGACCCGACCGTGCGCTGCCCGTAAGATCGCGGGCAGTAATAAACGCATCGAGAAAAAGACTCGGAGTGGGAAGAAATCCCGAAGAACGGCGAGCGCCCCGCTGCAGTACCGCGGGTTCGCCACCGGGCGGCGCCAGAGAGCGCGACAAAGTGCCCCGGCGGCGGCGCTGCGCATGCGCGAAGGAGATGGGCGGCGCCCTTAATTGCTCGGCTTCGCGGGCGTTACTGCGCATGCTCGGAAAAATCTGTCCGCCATTGCGCACGCGTGACACCAGGGGGCGGGGCCAAGCTCCCATGCCATGCGGGGGCGCTGTTGCGCATGCGCAGGAAAAAAGCCCGCCCCCACACGCTTCCGCGGTTACCTGGGCAACGTCCTCTGTGGTTTACGCCTTTCCAGAGTGGCACCGCGCCAGCCTGCTCTGTTTCTTCTTCTATGGTCGCCGGTCCTCCCCCGCTCTCTGTGGTTCCCAGGCAGCAGACAAGCCCTCCACCCGGGGGCCAGCCTGGAGTTTTCTATGGTGCCTCCGGTCCTCCCGCGGACTCCTCCCCCCCCGCCGCGCCCTCGTGGGGCTTTTGAATTTACTTTCTTCTTTTAACCCCTTTCTGTGCGGGATTCTTTTCCATTTCCTGAAAGGCGTGGGGGGTTTCCAGTGTCCCGGTATTCTGCGCGTCATCTGTCCGTTCTGCCTTCGATCCGGTCTGTGTGTTCCTGAACCCGGTACCAGAATCCAGCTCCTGAACACAGCTCCCTTCTGCTGCAGGGCCCAGTCTAGGACTCCCCCGGTGCCTGCTCCACAGCATCAGTGGTGATGGTGATGGAATTACCATCAAGGGGTTGGGTTCCATACTGGTCTTGTATATATTTGTATATATTCCATTTTTATTATTATTAATCTCCTTTTCATTAAAGCTGTTCTAGTTTCCTTTTCTAATGGCTGAGTCTCTCTCCCTTATTCCTTTTCTCTTCCCCCTCTGGGGAGGGAGGGGGGTTAACAGAGAGCGTCTGTTATAGGTCTAAGGGGCTGCCCTGACCCTAAAGTGTGACAGGTGCTAGTTTCATCCATTACGTAACACTACTAAATGCAGACCTAATGAAAGTTTGCATACACAAAATACACATACCTGATTCTCACACTATCCTACTACATAGAAACACCAGCATTTATATTTTACACTATCCCATTTAATCTTCTGGTATTAATAATTGTGATCTTCTGCATGATACTTGTATCTCCATTTTTAAGTAAATAAAACCCCTATAACATGTTTTTGGAAATGAATGGTAATATACTGGTTATAATTACACATTCTGTCATTTTAATTCATTGGCTATATAAAATGTAAACAAACTATTAATTCTTAATAGTGTTCTTCTGTTACTCTCCTCTTTGGGGGACTTTTTAGGGGAAATGGGTAATGGGGAGAAAGGGGAAGAAGTTGGATAATAACTTAAAAGTTAAGAGAAAAAGTTTACTTACCTATAATTGTAGTTTTGAGCTTTGCTCCGACAGATTCACACTCTCGGAATGTGTGTGTCTGCTGCTATGGGCTTGGAATGAACTAAAAAAAAACAGGTGCCCACAGCAGGCATCCAAATGCCCCCTAACTGATCCAATTATTGGAAATAAAGTTATTAAAGCTTCACTTCTTCCTAATTCAAAGAATCTACAGTAAGATTCCAAATGGGTAAAATGGATCCTCAAAGAAAACCACAGAAATGAGTAGGTTTGTCTCATTTTAGAAATGCTTTTAAATTAAAAAAAAAAAATAATTAGCCTCTCAACAAAATGTTTAGTGACTAAGGATTTCATGACTCTTCTCACGAACTCCAGATAACAGTGCCTTTTCCAAGTAAAAGTAGAACTCCTTAATCTGTTAAGACAGCTGCATTATATAAAAGTGTCTATGAAATAGCCTAAAATCTAAACAGTGAACACACAATACTACGCATGGAAGAACTCAAATTAAAATTTAGGAAATCTGAATAAAATAGAAAACTACAGCAATTTGTAAAAGAGTCTCTGAAAAAAAGATGGGTTGCTTGCTGTTTCTTCAAGTAATTTTCAAGGTTATCTTCCCTTTTCCCCCTTTCTAGAAGACTCAGAGCTCCTTTTAACATTAATATCTTAAATATTTTTGATTCACAGTATTTGGGGTTTTTAAAAAAGCATGAAAGAACTTGAGGCAGAAACCTTGAACCTAAAAAGTAATTTCAGCAACAGGAGAAGGGATTTATAGCTTTAGAACAAGAAAAGGGAGGACTAGGAAACTCTGTAGGAGGAAGGAGAGGCACGTTGGGTGTAAAGCAGTGTGCATATTGTAACAACGACATATTGTGCATATTGTAACTGGAACTCCCAAAGCGCAGGCAGGCTCTGACTGCAGAAGCAGATTGATGTGATGATCCGAGTGGATCCACTGGTTAAAATAAAGCTGGGGAAACAGGAAAGGAAGTAGAATTTCTAGTTGATACAGGAGCTTCTTTTTCCGTTTTGAATCAAGGATTAACGCCTCTAGATAAGAATTTTGTAAGTGTTATGGGAGCTACTGGCCAACCAGAAAAATCATATTTTTTGAAACGACTCAGGTGTAAAATGGGAAAACAAATTGGAAAACACCAATTTCGATATTTGCCAAATTTCCCTAAACCCAAGGGTTAGGGTGGGATTTGCTTGAACAATTGGAAGCTAAAATTTAAGTTAAACCCACAAGAGTGGAAGTTAAAATTTCAGAAGATAAATTAATTCAGACTTTAAGTTTGTCACTAATTCAAATTGAAAACAGAATTTAATTTCTCAAGAAATACTGGACCAGATATTCCCAGGAATGTGGGCTTCTGAGATACCTGGGAGAGCTAAAAATGCTAAACCAGTAACAATCTAACATTAGCAGAAGAGAGTCAGAAAAGAAAAATAATTAAAAAAAAATATAAAAATTTGCTTTTGAATGGGAGATCCCCGACACAGGGAGGAAAACCTAACTCACCTGGACAGTGTTACCCCAGGGATTCAAAAATAGCCCTACAATATTTGGCAACCAATTGGCCCGGGGGTTAGAAACTTGGGAACTTCTATCAGAAGACAGAACCCTCCTGCAGTATGTCGACAATCTTCTTATTGCAACCAAAATCAAAGGAGAGTGCTTTAGGTGGACTGTAAGCTTGTTAAACTTTCTTGGACTAAGTGGATATTGAGTTTCTTAACAGAAAGCCCAGATTGTGAAGAAACAAGTTCCCTACCTAGGATATGAAGTCTCAGGAGGACTTGGGGAACTAGGGAAGGAATGGAAGGAAGCTGTCTGCAGGATACCTGAGCCTCGAATAGTAAAAGACCTCCACACGTTTCCTGGAATGACAGGTTGGTGTCAATTATGGATACATGCCTATGGGATTTTAGTAAAACCTCTCTATGAACAAGAAGCCTCCCCTGATTTAGTTTGTAGTCCAGAGGCAAGATTGCATTGAAAAAGGAGCCGATGGAGGCTCCAGCTTTAGGACTCCCAGACATCACCAAGCCTCTGTCTGTTTTATTATGAGAGACAAGGTACAAGACATTAGGGGTGCTGGCCCAAAGGGTGGGACCGTACAAAAGGGCTGTAGCCTACTTCTCCAAGCAATTGGATGAAGTTAGCAAAAGATGGCCTGGATGCTTATGGGCAGTGGCCGTTGTGGTACCGAACATACAGGAGGCACGAAAATTCACTATGGAACAACAAATAACTGTTTTAGTGTCCCATGCAGTATCCTCGGTATTTACTTGCCTTTTATTAACCCCATATAATAAACATAAATGTTGTTAATTAATGAATTAAATCTTCATTTATAACAATCCCAACATCCAGATCACTTATGAAGAAATTAAACAGCATTGGGCCCAATATCGATCCCTGGAGGATCCAACTTGTGACAGGTTGCCAATTTGAAAAAGAGCTATTTACCACCACATTCTATGTGTGTCCTGTCAGCCAGTTCCCCACCCACCACACAGACCACTTGTCTAGATTGTAACACATCAGTTTCTCTAGGGGGAGGTTGCAGGGAACAGTATCAAAAGACTTGGAGAAATCCAGGGAGACAATGTCCATCACTTGCCCTGCATCAACCGAGCAGTTTACTTTGTCATAGAAGGTGATCATGTTTGTCAAGAATGATTTGGCCTTGGTGAATCCAAGGCAAATAATGTCAGAATCTTTATAAAGTTACTTCTTGCAATTCTACCAATCCACTTGGTGGAAGAACAGTTCTGAAAGTTTTCATACTGAAGTCCCATTTTGTATCTAGTGAACATAAGATGTTTACTTCCTTTAAATAAGGATGTAATAAAGCAGCACTTTTCAGCTTCTGAGTACACAGGAGTTGCCAGGGATTTAATGTGTTGTCATGCCCAAGAGCAGAGAGCTTCTTATTCACCCAGCTTTCTTACACTTCCCCCCTGCAAGGTGAAATACTCTTTGCCAGCCTTTTGAAAGAGACATGTAGGCTTGTAATCTGATGGCTCTTCTTCCCTTACTTATACAACAAATATGCTGGAGGTGGGAGTTGCAGAGGTTCTCAAATCTGAAGAGGTTTAGCAGAATTCAGTGCCTGTGGATGAGATACGGGTGTTAGCGTGCTGCTTATGCAGAAGAATCTCTGGAGAGAGTCCAAGTGCTTCAATGAAGACATTTCACAAATTAACTCCAGGCAAAATGACTTCAGATCTGTGCAGCAGCACTCATCTTCAACTCCCACATTCACATGGCTCTCACACTGAGAATGCCACAGAAAAAGAAAAGACATTTCAAAGTCACATTAATGCAGAAACTTTGTTTCTTTTCACAGTCTAACTCACTTTGAAGAACATATGGTTTCTGAGAGAAGACAGTAATTAGGCTTGAATGAGTCTTAAAAGGAATTTGAGACATACCCTTCACTATATTGTTATACTTAGTATAGACAAAAGGAAGAAAGTCAAGAGAGCAGCTAGTATCAAATTAAACATTGAATACCGAATGAAAAATTCTTGCGTGGCAAAGCAGCAGTTATCTTCAGAGTGCTAGAAGAAACAAGATAGCAGGTGGTCCCTAACTTCTGGTGCAGATTTTTTGTGTGTGTAGTGGGTCTGGCTGAGCTGCTTTTCCCCATCCAGCCCTTATGCTGCAGTACTGGGAGCTGGAGGGGGTTGATAACACACCCGTGTTATGACTGCCAGTGCTCACATGGCACCAGAGGCTGGGGGGGGGCAGGATGGGGGGCGCTCCTCAGAGCTGACCAGTGGGATATTCCATACCATATGATGTCAGCTCAACTATAAGTGCCCCTTATCTGTTGTGCATGGGCAGCTGATAAGACTGAGAAGATCAGGAGGGGGCTCTCCTGCTTCTCCAGGGAAGGACCCTCATCTCCTAGGTCTCCTCCTTTATCCATTTTTTTGGGTAGCAAGAGGAAATGGAATCATCTAGTTCTTGTGCAGCCCTCACTTGCTGCCCTTCCCTCTGGGATGGTATAGCCTGGCTCCACCAGTCTATCTCCCTTTCACAATCCCACTGGTAGATAAAGGCAAGGCCACACAGGTGGCAAAATCACCAGTATCAAGTGGGAGATGCCCACTGGCTCCTATGTTCCAATGAGCTGGCTGAGTTTATCTTGTGGCCAAGGGATTTATGCAACACAACACAGGCCTGAAGGCCAAGCTGTACATGCAGCATAGCACAGCACAGAGTTGGGCCTACTCAGGTTAACTGATATGTGAATCACTAACTCCTCGATGTACAGTGGTTCTCCAGTCAAGTTCACTACACTTTCTTTGCCCCAAGGGTACATTTCTGGCTGATATTCAACTTGGTGTTCACCGGGACCCCCAGGTCCCTTTCTGCCAAGCTGCTTTCCAGATGGGCAGCCTCTAGCATATACTGGTGCATGATATTGCTCCCCAGGTGCAGGGCTTTGCACTTCCCTTTGTTCTCCTCTCATCCTATTTCTCTAGTCTTCAAGGTCTGTCTGGATGGCAGCACAACTCTCTGGAGTATCAGCCACTCCTCCCAGTTCATTATCCAGATCATTAATGAAGATGTTAAAGATGTTGAAATGTGACCATACTACAGAAGAGAAGTATTAAATGAAAAAGAAATATTTTGCATCATCTTCAGATTGGCTAAATTCACATGATTTGTAGCAGCTAATATCCTTCTGAAATGCTGCATGACTTCAAAGTTGAGCCTAGCCAATAGGAACACTATGCTCGAGGACATTAGTGGAATTTAAAGTCTTATTCTTTGACTCTTTATTACTCATTTGTTAGATTCAAAAACAACTATACAACAAAGGAACCAACATTGAAACAGAGAAATGTGATTTAATGTAATAGCTCTAATATGTCCAAGATTAGTGCTTCTATTGAGATAACAGAAAATTTATGCAGAGCAGAATCTCATTTGATCTAAAACATGATGTACTTTACAAACAGGACAGTTAAAAAATAGTTTTATGGAAACAACATAAGGAAGGAGGGAGAAAGACAAAAAGCAATAAGAGAAAAGAGAATACCAAAAAGTCTTTTTAGCTGCTGACAAAGTTTTGGTGCAAGAAAGCAAAATCAAACTTTGGAAAGCAGAAGAGAAATAGAATAAAATTACCTATTTTAAGGTAGGAAAAAATGGAGAAAATGTAGGAGGAAGGAAGAAAGAGAAAATAAGAATGTGTTCTAGCAGCTTTTTTTTTTTTTAAAACTTACATTGTTTCAAAAGAGAGGATTTGAGAGGCCTCAAATTGCGGAGCGACGAGGGAAGAATGCAGAAAATCAATATGATTGGTAGGCAAACTTCATTTATTAGAGATCAGAAGGCTGCTTTTATCACCTCAATTGACAAATCCTGTGGTGTTAACTAACCAGGTAGATTTCATTAAATGTTGTTCCCAATTTTTAAGTGTCCCAGCACCCATTCCTTTGAGTGTAGTCTGTAATAGTTCGTTGCATTGCCCAACTTTCCCAGCAGCTGGTGCATGATAAGGGGAGGTGATATATCCCCTTGATACCATGCTCATTAGCCCAGATGTCTATAAGGTTATTTTGGAAATGGGTCCCATTGTCCAACCTGATTCATTCCAGGGTGACACATCACCACAAGATTTGCTTTTCAAGGCCCAGAACAGTGTTCCTGGCAGTGACATTGGGCACAGCATATGCTTCCAGCCATCTGGTAGTGACTTCCACCATAGCAAGCACATGGCATTTTTCTTGGCGCGTGTGGAAAAATAATGGAAGACGCGAGGAGGATTATAAACACGCTCAAGTGACTTGCAGCTGGGGTGTTGAAAAACACATATATCATAATTGTTGCTCAGCTTTGTGTGCTTGACAAGTAGAATATATGTGTTCAGATAACACAGGTCTATGAAGGACTCAGAGGCACCTTATCAAACATGCTTGAGATTCCTGCCCTGCTGTGGGAAAGATCTGAGCACAGTGGAAACCTCCACCTGCAAGAATCCCTAATATACAAGAGAAAGCAGCATGTTTGAAAGATTTTAATCTCTCTAGAAAGGACCGAGCTCCATAGCGCCTGTATCCCAGCTTGCGTGCCTTCGCCTGGGTGCTGATGTGGAGATCCTCTGGTTCATGAGGTAATGAGAATAAATCTACACTTTACATTTTATCCATGGTTTTGTGGTTGTTCCTGCATCCTGCCTGTTTTGGCTCACACAGCATGTCTGTGGAAGTGAGATATAGTCAATTTGCCAGGGCCCTCCATATTTATATTTCAACCAACACCCTCCATACCACAAAGGTTTTAGCCATTTGGCTTGTTTAATAGTGGCACATGTTTTGCATTCATGGATGATTTGTGTGATGGTGCCCATGGTCAAGTCCACACCTCGGTCACAAGCCCACCTATATGTTACATCTCTACCTTGATGGCCTGAGTTATCATGGGCCCACCAAGCTAAAAAATAATTCACCCTTATGCTGCCAGTCCATGTCTACTTGAGACACTTCAAACTTAGCAGTCTGGTTCACCTGCCAGTTCTTTTGATGTTCTTCAGTGGCCTGACGCTTGGGTATATGGGCATCTATGCGACATACCTTTATCATTAGCTTGTCTAATCAGGCAGCAATATATTGCCACAATGGGGCAGCTCATATGGGTTTACCTCTGCGCTGCCAGTCATTTTCTTTCCATTGTTTTAACCTCCCCCATAGGGCATTTGCTACCATTCATGAGTCAGTGTACAGATAAAGTACTGGCCATATCTCTCACTCAACTGTGGATGCTGAAAAGCTGCTAGCAGAGGGATTTTCTCAGGTTCTCACAATATCCGGTGAGAATCCTACCTTTCTCACCAGTGTTATGAAAAACAGTAGGATGTTTCTTGTAAGCTAGACTAACAGGTGGTGGCCCGAGGGAACATTACGGGGTGCAGGTGCCCCTTAGCTGCTCCTCACCAGACTTGTGCTCTAGACCCTTGCCCGGCTTTCTGGCCCTTCTCTGGACACGCTCCAGCCACTCAATGTTCTTCTGGGAGTGAGGGGCCCAGAACTGACCTTAGTTCAGCAGGGCTCCAGCTGTGGGGCAGGGCTGAGTGAGCCCCAGGTGTGGGTGGTGAGTCTGATGACACCGGCCTGGATCTCTATAAAGGGGGCTGGTGCGGACCCACCTGGGGCAGCTGTGGAAGGGCCGGTGTCAGCCAAGAGAGGAGCAGAGCAGGGCTGAGCCTGCACCAAGGGGAAGGTGAGCTGGGCCTCCTGAGGAAAACCCCAAAGAGAGTGGCAGGGCCTGCGAGGGGGGGCGGTGGTCTCTGTTTCAGAGGGGGTGAAGCAGCACTGGGTGGGAGCGGAGGTGCTGCGCTCTGCCGCAGCCAAGGTGGAGTGGCTGCCCCGAGCCAGGCGGTGACCTTGGCTGATCTTCTGTGTGCAGGTGTCGGCCAGGAAGGAGACCAGCGTCCCGGCCAGAGCGGACAGAAGGAGGCACGGGGGTTGCTGTTATGAGATGTGACGACCCCGGGGCATGCGGGCTTTCGGTGTACCGTGTTTCTGTCCCGAGACATGCCCGGGAGGTGTAGTTCTGTAGAACGGAGCTGCTGGTATGCTCTCTAGGTGCCCAGGGCACGCCGGGAGCTGTACACTGGGGCACGTGGCTTCCTGTGCGCCATGTTGGTGTCGCTCGGCATGCCGGGAGCCGTGGTCCCGGGGCACTGGGCTTTCTTGTGCGCCATGTTGGTGTCCCTCGGCATGCCGGGAGCTGTGGTCCCGGGGCACGAGGCTTCCTGTGCGCCATGTTGGTGTCCCACGGCATGCCGGGAGCTGTGGTCCCGGGGCACGGGGCTTCCTGTGCGCCATGTTGGTGTCTCACGGCATGACGGGAGATGTAGACTCAAGACACAGAGCTTCCGGTATACCGTGTCGCTTTTCTTGGCATGCCGGGAGGCATAGTCCCGGACATGGGGCTTCTGCTACGCCATGTTTTTGTCCCAAGACATGCTGGGAGCTGTAGTCCTGGCACGGACTTTGCTTTACTTTCTTTTGCATCAGGGGGTCACTCCCAAACTTCTGCCAATGTTCTATCAGACATAGTAAGAGAGAGCACTCAACAACCCCTCTTCAGCAGACTGGTTTTCCCCTGTTAGCACAAAGTCCCAAAATTCACAAAGTTCAAACAAAATTTACCGCAAATACCCAAACAAAATCCAGACTCTGGGCATCCCCATAGCAGCATGCGGATTACACAATTGCACATTACAAACTCCAATAGCAATAGCTCAATAACATGAACTTAATTCAGATACGCCTTACTTACAAGCAACGAAAACTTTAAATCAGTGTTGTTAATCTAGATCGCTGTCGCAGAAGCTCACCGACCAGGGAATTGGAGGGCCTCCCGAAAAATAATCCCCTGCGTGCTTAGATTGCTGTGGTCCTCTGAGACTCCAGAGAGCCCAGCTGGCGTCATGCCTGTGTTGTGCAGAGCCTTGTCTAGATGTTTCTGTTCTTGTAATAAAGTCTCCAGCCTGTGACTGTCATGCAGGGCAGGCTGCATCCATCATCAGGAACTATGTAGGAATAAGGCTCTTGGGAAGGCCGAGTTTTGCATATTCAGATGTTTATTAGATTTCCATGCAAAGAGGAAAAATCTTTGAAAAGATTGGTAGAAATGGGGAGCTGGCTGTCGAGCAGGGAGATCCCCATCCCAGCTCCTGAATGAACATCACTCCAGCTCCCCAAGGATCCCAAGAGCAGCAGGATGCCTTCCCACCAGGATCACAGGCAAAGAACAGCCCAGGCACCCAGTGCTTCTCAGTTTTGGATCATCACTATCGTGCGGCCACATCCAGGACACCAGAACGTGTCAGCAGCGCAAGGCTGGCCTGCTAGGACCTGCCTTTTCCAGGTGAAGGCAACAGGGGTGCTGGGCTGTGCACATGAGATGTCCCTCACAAGAGGCAGGATGTGTGCCAGGGCAGGAGAGCAGGCTCCCATCCAGCCCAGGTTGCCAGCATGACTCACCTGGATGTCAGACCTCTGCTTGGAGGGATGTCTGCTGTAGGGGCATGGCCTTCGCCCAAGGCTGGTATGGGGCTTCACCAGAAGAGCTCCACTCCTTTTCCTGGGCTAGGCCCTTCCCTCTTGGAAGCCTCTTGTGGGAACATGAAGCTGTTCCCTGGGAGGCGGATTTCCTTTTGGCAAGTGCTGGGACTTGTGCCTTCACCCAGGCAAGAAGGGTCCAGCTCCTAGCCAAAGGCTGCAGCATAAGACACTGCAGCAAGCACAGGGCTCCTCCACCCACAGGCAGGACAGACTCACCTGGAACCCACCACAGAATCACAGAATTTCCTAGATTGGAAAAGACCTTTAAGATCATCTAGTCCAATAATTAACCTAACACTGACAAGAACTCAAATAAACCATATTCCTAAACGCTACATCTACATGACTCTTAAATACCTTCAGGAATGGGGACTCCACCACTGCCCTGGACAATTCATTCCAATTCCCAATAACCCTTTCAGTAAAGAAATTCTTCCATTAGGAAGATATTAATCCAATCTAAACTTCCCTTGGTGCAACTTGAGGCCATTTCCTCTTGGTCTATCACTTGTTACTTTGTTAAACTGACCAACCCCCACCTCACTACAACCTCCTTTCAAGTAGTTGTAGAAAGCAATAATGTCTCCCTTCAGCCTCCTTTTCTCCAAGCTAAACAACCCCAGCTCCCTCAACCGCTCCTCATAAGACTTGTGCTCTAGACTCTTCACCAGCTTCATTGCCCTTCTTTGGACATGCTCTAGTATCATGATGTCCTTCTTGTAGTGAGTGGCCCAAAACTGAACACAGTACTCAAGGTGTGGCCTCACCAGTTCATAATACAGGGGTAAAATCACTTCTCTGGTCCTACTGGCCACACTATTCTTGATACAGGCCAGGATGCCATTGGCCTTCTTGGCCACCTGGGCACACTGCTGGCTCATGTTCACTCTGCTGCTCAGCATTGCTCAGCTCCCCTCTCAGGCTGCTCTTCTCCAGCTGAACAGCCCCAGGGCTCTCAGCCTTTCCTCATGAGAGGGGAGAGATCTTAGGAGATCCAGCAATGGGAGTTACTCCTGTTGCTCAGTGATTCCTCTGCACAGTTCAGAAGAGGAACAGAGTGAGTGCACAGCAGATTGACAGGTTGAGCTCTGCACAGCGTGGTTCAGAACAGTGGTGTCCCTCGAGGGAAACCCAAAGCCCCTGGGTAACCCTCGGTGTCGCAACGGAGCTGCCAGGTTTCCTCTGGAAGGTGGCAGAAATGGCCAGTCCAAGGACACTCAAGGACAGCCCCATCCTTTCAACTGCTAATAACCCTGTGTGGTCCCTGGGAGCCTGACTCACCCCGTGCTCTCTTGCCTGCAGGATGCTCCTTACCTGGATCTGGCCCCTTACATGCCAGATTACTACAAACCTCAGTACCTGCTGGACTTTGAGGACCGCCTGCCCAGCTCCGTGCACGGCTCGGACAGCCTGTCCCTCAACTCCTTCAACTCGGTCACCTCCACCAACCTGGAGTGGGACGACAGTGCCATCGCCCCGTCCAGCGAAGGTCAGTGGTGCCTCGGGGCTGTGCGGTCCCACACCCCAGCTGCTGCACCGGACGAGACGCCGAATGAGGTAGCAGATGATTGGCTGGAAGAGGTGGAAGTGAGAGACCCAGCAGACAGGCTGTGAGTCTGTCCCCTCCTGCCTTGGGAGGTGCTGGGAATAAAGCTGTGGACAGCCCTTGTGCCTTGGACTGGGAGAGGACGACTTTTTTTCCCTGCTAGTCACCTCAGGCCGTGTTTCCATCCTGGGGGGTTTAGCAAGTTCTTGTTTTAGCAAGAACTGGAGAAATCTCCGCAGGGAGTGAAGGCCGTGCTTGTATCTGAACGTGGCTTCCAGTTCAGAGCAGATACACAGGGCTGCAGAGGCCTTTTTTTAACTGCTTATTTTGCAGTCCAGAGACCCACATAGGCTGGAGGTGCTGGGGAATAGTTTCCAGAGTCTTCCCCCTGTCTGTGGTCTGAGGGAAAGGCAGCCAGTGGTCTCAGAGGTGCTGGCTCTTCCTCTTTATGCATCTTACCTTGAGCAGCCTGAGAAGTTATCACACCCACCCCCTCATCCCTATCAGAGAGGGGTGGAGGTTGTTCCTGATGAGCTGAGAAGGACTGTGCCTGCCCCTGTAACCTGCTTTGGGCTGGAGCAGGGAGCTCTTATCCTGTGTGTTCACAGGAAGGAGCAGTTCTGCTGCTGCTGTTCCCAATCCAAAGCATGTTGGCTCTGTTCCTTTTTTGATGCAGCAGGGCAAGGGAGGTTCTGCTCCCCCTCTACCCTGCTCTAGTGAGGCCACATCCAGCTTATTGATTCCAGTTCTGGGCTCCCCAGTTCAAGAGAGAGAGACAAGGAATTACTGGAGAATATCCAGCAGAGTCTCTGAAGATGCTGAGGGGCTGGAGCATCTCTGTGCCAGGACAGGCTGAGAGCCCTGGGGCTGTTCAGCTGGAGAAGAGCA
>WUAM01010307.1:0-17004 GCA_024336885.1 Actenoides hombroni | reverse complement strand
GAGCAAGTTTTGCTGACCACCCCTTGCCTCTCTAGTTGACGGATCAGCTTCTTGATAGGAGCTACAGAGTCTCGGTTGGTGCAATATTGTCGTTGATGCACTGTTCCAGTAGCAGTTGTCACCTGTTGATCCTCAACTCTCATCTTGCCCACAACGGCAGACTCCTCTGAAAGGTTAGGCAGGACAGTCACTCAAACCAGGACACACTGCTGCTGTAGTTTGGATTGTTGCTGTACCCAAATTATTGGATGAATATATATAACAAATATTCCACCATAGGCTTATAAGAAAGGCTATCATATTAAAATCTAGGCTTCCAGATGACTATTAACAGGAAAAACAAACAGATACAAATAGCCAAAATAATAATACCTTAGTTGTACTCTAATTTTAAGAGAATGGTTCAGACCATTTGTAAATTGTATCAGATTGCTTTCCACTTTCCTGTTGAATTGTTATGCAAGATCAGTGGTTTCACAGACAGTCTGCTGGGTTTGTGTAAATTCCCATCTGCAGGTGAATCAGTCTCTGCAGTGGTGGATGTACCCTTAGTGGCAGGAAGGTTTCCTGCTTCTACCTCCAGACCAGGTGAAGCTTTTAGGTGGGAGTGATGGATTCAAGTCTATTTTAATTCTACCTTTCGTGATGAAAATGTTAGCAATACCAAAAATGGTTCCTCCAACAAGGAGATAAGTTATCCTTTCTTTTGTGTACTTTTACCTAAACATAATTCCCTACATTGAAGGGATGCAGAGACTCTTCTAGAGGTACTGTTTGTATTAACTGTGCCTGGGCCTGATTGTATTTTAATAATTTATGAACCTGTAAAATATACTGGGTCACATTTTCATTTATTGCTAATAAACTTACATGAGCATGTACATAAGTTCTGTGGAGTTATATCAGTAGCTCATAGGGTATATCTCCCAAAGAAGTTCATGGCTTTGAGGGAAGCCTGTGCTGGAGCAGTCTGTTGCTGGGAGGATTGGAGCCCAAGGAAGGGACCTACATTGGTGGGAGAAGTTTGTGGAGGACTGTCTCCCATGGGAGGGAAGACACGTTGCTGCAGGAGAAGACTAGGAGTTTTCCCCGTAAGGAGGAAGGAGCAGCAGAAACAACATGGAATGGACTGAGAGTGACAGCAACCCCCGTTCCCTGCCACTCTGCAACACTGGAGAGGAGGAGGTAGCAGAGCTCAGCCCAGGAAGAAGAGGGAGGTAGGGAGAAGGTGTATTTAATATCCAGTTCCATTTATCACTGTCCTACTCTGATTCAACTGGTGAATTGGTGGTGGTTTTGTTTAAATTGATTTTGTTTTACCCAAGCCAAATCTGTCTTTTACCCATGACCATAATTGGTGAGTGAGCCCTCCCTATCCTTTGTCTGGACCCTCGAGCCTTTTGTTGTATTTTCTCCTTCTCATCCCACCAGAGGGGGTTAAGAGTGATCAAGTGGCTGTGTGGTTGCTTTGTTGCTGGCTAGGTGGGCTTAAACCACTACACCAGTTTAGCTAATGTGATTTCTGGCACTGTGTATACAAAAAGAGAGAAGAGAAGAGAAGAGAAGAGAAGAGAAGAGAAGAGAAGAGAAGAGAAGAGAAGAGAAGAGAAGAGAAGAATGTGTTTGCTGATTGAGCTGATGCTGGAGCAGACAAACAAATCCCCCAGGGCTGTCCAAATCCACAAGTTAATCGTGGATGCAGACCCCGAGGATTCGGATGGAGACAGTTGGGGAGACCTTGATGAAGATAGTCCTGATGAAACTGAGGAAATGGAGGGAAAAGAGTTGCGCCCTGTTATTAAAACAGAGACGCATAGGGGACTGCATGGTGGGAACCCCCACCCCACTGTCCGTACCACCCTGTGGTCGGGATCCGAGCTCCAGGACAGGTTTTCTCGCAAGCCGGGTGAAACCGAAACAGAATATTTGTGGAGAGTGTCTTTGACAGGAGGCGATGGGATACTGCTGAATGATGATGAGGCAGACAGGTTTTGGGGTTCCGGAGTGTTTCTGAGTGACGGGCTGGCAGGCGACCAGTCGATCACATCCCAAGTGGCTTATTGGGCTGGGGGTGTGCACCCTAAGGAAAGGGGAGAGCCGGTAGTTATCCGTGTGAAAGGACTGTTGGAGCTGGGGTTAGGAATACAAAAGGCCGCCTGCATCCAGGCGATGTATGAGAGAGGGCGGTGCGGGACACCGACGGCTGCCACCGGTGGACCCTGACCACCTCAGACCGCTCATTAAAGGGCTACCGGACATTTTAAAGATACACGTCCAGGCTCTCAGAGAAAGGATTCAGGGGACCATAGAACGTAACCAGCAAAACCCTCAGAATCCGCCCGCGCACGTGATGACTTGGGCAGAGATATTCTCCAATACAGTGACATACGGGTGTGAGATAGGTTGGGCTGATCCGGGCAGCGGCACCGACGGCGGCAATAGGACGGTGCGACAAGTCAGTCGCAAACCTCACCCCGACCGGTCTCCCCCCCGCGGAAGTCTGAACTCTCCCGAGGCAAACGAGATCTAACTTATGATCCAGCAAGGAATGACCAGTGGCGAAAAGGGATAGCGCAGGGAATACCCCGGGCAGTGCTGCACCGAATGCCCACCGACCATATCCAGACACTGATGAAATTGCTGGAGGGGAAAACGAGGAGCCCGGGAGAAGCACGGGCAGCAACCGCTCCTCGCCAGGACAGCGCAGTTAAGCCTTTCGTGCCTCTGCGAGAGGAACCGAAGGGGTAAAAGAAGCTAGAAGCTGCAGGGTGGGATTCGGGCCGCTCAGTCAGCATGGTGAATTCTAGGCAGCGGTTCGCTAACAGGGAACCTTATGTACACATTCCCGTTGCTCCGGAGCAAATAAGTTTAAGAGTTAATTGATACAGGGGCCCAGATTAGTGTCCTAAATAAGCAGATACCCGAGGAGCCGGGAATCAAGCCCTCAAGGAAATTCATAAACATGATAGGGGGAACGGGTACCGCTGAAAAATGTTCCTTGGCTCTGTTCAGAAAATCACATCACTAGAGGTCCATGTTCAAAGAGGAGACAGAGGAGTCCTGCAAAAAGACTTTATTCGAATAAAGGCTGTTGTCTTATTAAACTGTCCTTATCTCAGCCTATGCATTTTTACCTTTTTCTTCTGATTCCTCCCCATCCCACATGGGATGTGAGTGAGCAGCCACATGGTGCTTACTTGTCAGCTGGGCCTAAAGCATGATAGGTACCTTCATGAATACTGAATACAAAAATACTTTTTATCTAAAAGAGAAACATAAATCAAGAAGAAATGGATAGAGGCTTAAGTCAAACAAATTCAAATGAAAGGCACATATATTTAAATATATTTATAATGAACTACTATAACCAATTGCCATGGGAAACAGGGACTTCTCAAACTTTTGAGGACTTCAAAGTAAGATTAGATCAATCTGGAAGATATTCTTTAGTCAAATGCATATTTTAGGCATTGGGCTTAACAAAGAGATCAGGTAGTTGTAAGGCTTGGGCATACATCCTTACTTATCCTATACTCCTTCAGTGTTCTACATGTGAATGGGCAAAATGCTATAGATTTGGGGCTAACTGGAAATCCAGGAGAAATAGAATGCTATCTTTTTAGCAGAATTACAGCTTTAAGCAGTTGCACCTTAGCTGTCTTAATGGGGGTGGGGGATGGAGATCCAGGCAGCAGCAAAGATGCAAGGCTTACTGATGTCTTAGAAGTCATGGAAGCTCCTGAGAACAGACACACAGGCATTAGGGCTTCTCCCTCCAGAAAGGTGATGGGATCAATAGCCCAACTGAAGTGCATCTACATCAATGCACGCAGCATGGGCAACAAGCAGGAGGAGCTGGAAACCATTGTGCAGCAAGGAAACTATGATATAGTGCAATAAAGAAACACGATGGGATGATTTGCACAACTGAAGTGCTGCAGTGGATGGCTATAAGCTCTTCAGAAGGCATAGAGTCCTGAGGGAATTGGTAGATGTAGTTGCCAAGCCACACTCTCCATTATATTCAAAAAGTCTTGGCAGTCAGGTAAAGTCCCTGGGGACTGGAAGAAGGGACACATTACATCCATTTATAAAAAGGGTAGAAAGGAGGATCCAGGGAACTACCAACCTGTCAGCCTCACCTCTGTGCCTGGGAAGATCACGGAGGAGATTCTCCTAGAAGCTCTCATAAGGCACATGGAGGACAGGGAGGTGATCAGAGACAGCCAGCATGGCTTCACTAAGGGCAAGTCCTGCCCGACCAACCTAGTGGTTTCTACAATGGAGTGACTACATCAGTGGTTAAGGGAAGAGCTATAGATGTCATCTATCTGGACTTCTGCAAGGCCTTTGACTGGTTGACAGAGTCCCTTTGGAAGCAGTCCAGAAGGGCAAAGGAGTCCAAGAAGGCTGGACATTTGTATGGGTTTTCTGGCTCATAGTTCATAAGCAAGTTTCAGTATCACCTGGTGCATGCAGGCGACTCGACCTTGATTTGCCTGTCTATGGCCCTATCTATGCAGGGATGACACACGGGGAGCTGTGTAGATGGCTCAGCCTTGAGTTGTCGTAGTGGGCCGGGCTGAGCTGCTTTCCCCCATCCAGCCCTCATCCTCCAGTCCTGGGACCTGAACGCCCTTCCGGCCATTTCCTCCAGTCATTATTTACTTGAGAGAAGAGGCTGCAGCCACTTCACTACAACCTCTTTTCAGGTAGTTGTAGAGAGCAATAAGGTTTCCCCTCAGTCTCCTCTTCTCCAAAATAAACAATCCCAATCCCCTTCCTGGCCACCTGGGCACGCTGCTGGCTCATGTTCAGCTGGGTGTCCACTGGCACCCCCAGGTCCTTTTCCAACAGGCAATTTTCCAGCATCTCTTCCCCAAGCCTGTAGCGTTGCCTGGGGTGGTTGTGACCAAATTGCAAGACTCAGCACTTGGCCTTGTTAAACTTCATACCATTGCCTCGGTCCACCAATCCAATCTGTCCAGATCCCTCTGTGAAGCCTTCCTACCCTCAAGCAGGTAGACAGTCCCACCTAATTTGTTGCCATCTGCAAACTTGCCGAGGAAGCATTCAATCCCCTCATCGAGATCATTGATAAAGATATTGAACAAGGCTTTCTTCTTGTTAAAACATATGTATTTATTTTACTTTATATACTCCATAAACTCCTTTTGCAGAAATTAAATGGGATCTCAAGAATATTGAGGACAAACCAGCAGCTGACAAGTGTAAACAATTAGCACAGAAAACTAATGCATCAGTTGGAAATATATAACTAGTCAGGCAGAAGATACTAAGTCGTTCTTAAAAATATAGCAAGATTTGGTGAAATTCAAGAATGGAAGTAGAATAATATGAGCAAAAAGCATAAAAATTATGCATGAAGCTGAGAAGGAGCAAGTGTCTGATAAGTATTTCTTTTCTACATTCCAAAAAAGAGCATGTTGATGTATCAATAACAAAATTTTTGAGCATATGTTTGGTTTAAGTTCCTTAATAACGTTTGAGTTACCTAAAAACTTAAAAGAATCTTAAGAAGGTTAGAAAGTTGAAATGTCATAACATTCAAAAAGTTAAACACTGGCTAAATTAAGGACAGGGTGATCTCAAATACCTCCATTTTAATTTTTTCTAGAAATCATAGTACAGTAGGAAATGTATAATTTTTAGGTAGAGAAGAGTGATGGAGTGAAAGGTGTATTATATTATTGAAAAGGCTAAGTAGATGGTATACCAACTGAGAACAAGAATTTCTTGGTAATATGCAGTAGCAAGAATTATTTAGTGTTCTATAAAGCCTATACAACAGTAGTAAAAAAAAAAAAAAAACTAAAAAACCCACCTTTCTCAAAAATATAGATGTTCTCCTGTTTTTTTGGTCCATATGTGTTCCACAAGCTTAATAAGTCAGGATTTTATTTGTTTATCATTGATATTGATTCAGGGCAAATGTGTGGGAATACTGATATGGAATACAAAGAGTAAAGAGTAAGATTTTTTGAGTAATTAATGAGAATGGCTGTACCATTTCAGAAAGAAGCCTGTCAGCTGCTAGCCTAGGAAACGAAAGCAAGAAGTACTTACAAGGTAAAGTTCCCACGGCCGCGGCCCAACAGATGGGTTCAAGACTTGCACAAGTGCTTCTTTCAGAAGATGTGAGCAGTCCTGTACTAAGGCCCTGGCATATACCTTGAGGGAAGTTTGGGCTGTATTTTCAGGGCCATCTGTTCAGGTGGTGAATAAAGGGAAACCAACCCCACCAACAACTTCACATACACCCTCCACCCCCACCTGCCACCTCAGGGCAGCACACGACCTGGCAAATGCCAAAGCAGCAGAAATGAAGTTTGGCAGGTCCCCCAGAGTTGCTGAGTCCTATTTGTTCATGGACCATATGGCAATTAGAAAATTACTGTAGATTATAGAGAATTGAATGAGGTCACTTCCCTACTTTCAGGTACAGTACCAGACATGGTTACTCTTACAGGAAAAAAAAATCAGCAAAAGATTTGCAACATTGGAAGGTGCTGATAGATCTTTCTGATCCTTTCTTTTTGATAGCAGTTGCATATTTATGAAGCACATGCACATGGTTGTGTTATTTGTGCACATGTACATGTCAGGACATTGTATAGGCCATGGGGAAAGATGGAACAGGGTCAGTGAGCCTTGGGTAAGCCTAGCAGGCTGATTACATGGGCCCCCTGCCCCTGTTGAGGGAGTGGTGATATGTATTCACTGCTGTGGATGCAGTATTGGGACTGGTTTGGGGTTTTTTTGCTAAACCCACCAAATATGTTAATCAACATAGCACATCAGGTTGTCAAGCCCGGAGTAGTATCAGATGAAGGATCTTGAGCAACAGCCTATGTATTACTGAAAGGAGATAACACTCCTGGTTTTCTCCCTTATCACAGGTTGGCTCGTTGTGCTTTATAGTCTTATACTGCAAGCACATGCCCTGGATACATTTCTGTAAGATCTGCATGTATATACTTGGATTTGGTTAACCTTTACTGTAACTGACTCACCTGCCTTTTGTATTGAGGGAGGATCAACAGCTCCATATCTTTTTGACACCGTGTTTCACTGACATGCTAACCACAATAGCTATTATACTATGCTAAGCAATTTTGATATTAATGATCCTTATTGTTATTTTTTCTGAGTAGGTAACAGCTGTAAACCAATGAACACTATAAAATTGATTGATGGTGGACTATTTTCTCCTTCGACACCATAAGCGTTGCTTCAATTTTGAAGGCATAACTGAGGAATCAGCCATCATAGATGACATTCAACATCTCCAGGACTTAATGCATCAAATGAAACAATCTCCCACTGGTTCCTGGCTGTCTGAGTAGTCTAATTCCCTGACAGGATGAATGGGATACTTGATTCAGAGCATTATTGTAGAGATATGTTTATTCTTTTTTCTATATGTATTTAATGTGTGCCTCTGTAAATTACTCCGTGCTACACTCCACAAGTTCAAATATATCCCTCAAACTTTGTCAGCTCCAGCAGAAGTAGTTGCTTAAGCGACGGGGTGGAATGTGGGAAAAGATTGGTGAGGAGGATTGTTGTCTTGGTTTGAAAGACAGGTGTCTGCTAAGGAAGGCAGGAGCCCCCCTTGGAATGGAAGATGCAACCCCCTTCCCTCTGAATGCTTATAATTTTGAAATTAAGGGGCTTTCAGGCAAAGATATGAGGAATCGGAATTAAAATGCAACATTTTTTTTCTTTAACCTGAGTTTGTGACAAATGGGACAGATTTTATTTGCTATTAGGAGTTTCAGCAATAACAATATTTGCCATTTGCTACTCTTCTCATTAAATATTTAATTATCAAGGCATCTATTAATAAAACTGCAAAGCAAAGTTGTGGTTTAACTATGGTCATTCTGAGGCTAACATTAGTAATGACTAGTTCCCAGAGGCCAGTTTAATATAGGACACTAGATTCTGCTGTCTCTCAGCATAGAATGACAAAATGAAGTTTCCATAAGAAATAAAGTTTTTCTTTTTTTGATTATAAACAGTTATAATTTTTCATCTTATTTAATTTAAATTTCTTTGAAATTTCTTTAGTTTGACCAGGAGGTCCTTACTCAGCCATGTTATTCTTCTGCCTTCCTTGCCCAATTTCTTACACGTGGGAATCAAGACCTCTTGTGCTCTAAGAATGATATCCTTAAAGAGCTGTCAGCTCTGTTCTGCTCCTTTGTTCCTGAGGGAAGCTTCCCCAAGGGATCACATCCACTAATTCCTTAAACAACAGAATATTTGCTCTTCTAAAATTCAGGGTCCTGACTCTGCTCTTCACCTGGCTCATATCCCTCAAGATTATGAATTGTGTGTGCCTCTGTGTGTGTGTGTATAAAGTAAACTTCAGACAAGTTGTATAAAATGAGCATTTAAATTTGGACAATGTTTTTCTCTTTTTATGATACTAGTTGCCACAATTGCTTCCCAAAAATACTATGTGCTACCAAAAGAAATAGGTATTTTTATTCTTTAAAAAGAGAATTTCGTATGTCCTGTCACCAGGTAATTGCTTTCATTTTGTAAAATCTTAGGCCCCGCTTTTCTATGCATGACTGTCCTGCATTATATCAATTCATTTCCAGAGCAGGTTTGCAAAATGCTTCTCTCTCAAGAAATTATGTGTTCTTTAGAAAAACTAAACAAAGCTGGAAAAAGTATAGACAAATACTTGCACAAATTTACTTTTAAAACAATGGTTGTATTCCTGATTCCATTAAGTTATTTAACTTTAGTAGCGGCAAGATTTCATATTGTGAATCATATTTACAGTAAATAGTTAACTGTATGGAAAATACTTTTTTCCTTTCTGAATTTCATATGGGAATATTTAGTTCACAACTCCAACTTCATTAGCAGTTTCATAACGTTCCAGCCTCATCTCTTTCACAATTTCTTCTTTGTAGTGAGTTAGAGATCAATTTCTACCCTGGGATTTGCTTTCATCTTTAAATCCAACTACTAAGACTAAGTAGATTTATATTTGACTTGCATTTTCAAATGACACAGAACTTTAGTCCTTGAAAGTTGTGTCTATATTGCAATGACTATTCCATGCATTTTACATTACAGCCATCATAGCTGCTGTTCACTCTTCGCTAAATAGTCCGTATACTTTTATCTTAATGTTTTTCAGAGAAGCAGAGGTCCAGAAGAGCAGACAAATCTATTCAACAGTAATGTGATTATAAAATGCAAACAAGGTGTGGTGGGTCGACCCTGGGGCGCCCTCGGAAGAGGGGACAGAAGAAGATGAAAACTTCTAGTTCCGTGCAGGAGAAGCAGGGTGGGGGTGGGCTCCCCGATATACCCCCGGATAGCCCGTTAGGACTGATGATTCACCACTGGGACAATTCCCCTTCTCGAAAAGGGAAATCCAAGGAAAAAAATGGTCCATTATTGTATGGAAATAGGGGGAGGAAAACAGATAAGAAGAGATTTATATTGGCCAATCTATGGATCTTTTGAAGATTGGATATGTCAACAATTAAACATATATGTCAACAACAAACAGCCATTTACTAAGGAGGAAAGTGAATACGCCTTTTTATGGATCCTGGGCACGGCTCAGACCGCTAATTTGTGTCCTTTGAAAGAAAAGAAAAATGGTAGGAGAAAAAGGTGGAATGCTGACGAACCCCCAGTGTCCCCTCCACCCTCTGTTCCCCCTCCTCCGCTATTACAAGGTCCTGAGCCGGATCTCCCTCCAACAGCCCCTCTAGAACCTGGGGAGGAGACTCCTTCTTCTAGTCGCAGAATAACCAGGAGTCAAACTAGGGAAAGAAGAGAGGAAAATTTATTGTATCCATTAAGGGAGACTGCAATGGGAGGGCCACAGCCTGGAGTCGGGTTTGTATCTGTACCTCTCGGCTCCGGGGATGTAAGGGAGTTTAAGAAAGAGATGGGACACTTATTAGAGGATCCCTTAGGGGCAGCAGAACGTTTTGATCAGTTCCTCGGGCCTAACATTTACACCTGGGACGAGATGGAGTCCATTTTAAAGATTCTGTTTACTAACGAAGAACGGGGGATGATCAGAAGGGCAGGTATGAGGCAGTGGGATCAAAGACATCAGCAGGGTCCCGCTGGAGATATAAAATGGCCCTTACAGCGGCCCAATTGGGACAACCAAGACCCCGCCCACAGAAATAACATGATTGATCTCCGGGATGTAATCATCCAAGGAATCAGAGATTCTGTACCTAGAGGACAAAACATTAATAAGGCTTTTAATGAACAACAAAAGAAAGATGAGACCCCGACTGAATGGCTGGAAAGGTTGAGGAAGAGTTTACAGCTATATTCTGGGCTAGACCCTGATAGCCAAGTGGGTCAAGCCCTGCTGAAAACTCAATTTGTAGCTAAATCTTGGATGGACATAAGGAAAAAGTTAGAAAAAGATAGAAGATTGGCAAGAAAAAGGGCTAGATGAATTATTGCGAGAAGCTCAGAAAGTGAATGTGAGAAGGGAAGAGGAAAACCAAAAGAAACAAGCCAGAATCCTGATGGCAGTTATAAAAGAAGGGCAGAGACAGGATGGAAAAAGAGAATGCCCTCGGAGAGGCCTGGTAGACCCGAGAAGAAGGAGGTTCGACCTGCAAGAGATAGTGTTTCTGTTGTCATAGGAAAGGACATTTGCAGAGAAATTGTCGGAAAAAAATACAGGATGAGCAGATTTTTAAACAGGACTAGGGGGTCAGGGGCTCTATTTGCTGGGGACCCTTAAGGTTACTGAGCCCTTGATAAAATTAAAATTGGGTCCTCAGCATGGAGTTAGTTTCCCTTATCTACAAGCCATGCAAGATGAGCTAAGGCCCATAAAGCTGTCAAGCCTCAAGGCTGAGGATAACAAGGGTTGCTCATCTTGCTTTGTTATCTTTTAAGCAGAACACCGCCCCCCCTCACTTCACACCCCTGATAACAGGGACTCAAGACATCAACATAAGCACAGAAGAGGACACCAGTGTTAAGATAAGCACTTGAAAACTAATTTAAACTGACCTTGAAACATTCCAGGGCTGAAGGATGGATGAGCTAACTCTAGTTCAACTAGCAACTAGTGTGAGAAAGACTATGAATGACCACCAGAGGGGGAAAAGACCCTAACCCTAATTTTATTATGTATGCTCAGACTATGTAAATGAATTCTGGGAAGTCATTAGTATAAGATTGCCCTTTCCAGGAAATTTGGTTAATATGTATGGTTTTTCTGTATAAGAGATGGTGTGTTTTGCTGATTCGTTGGAGCACTTATGGTGAAGAATCCCCAGTGCTGCAATAAAGAATGCCTGCTTAATAACAACTCTGTTGTTACTGGGTATTTATCTCAGAATTGTTACCCAGCTGTACCTACCCTCCCACCTCGGTGAGGAGTGTTAGAAAGCAAGGGGTTTGGAAGCTCCGAATTTTTGTTTCACGTCTCCCCAGTGCTGGGGCGTCAGCCCACTCCTCCTCCCTCTCCAGACTGTGCTTTTTGTCTCACACAAGCAGCACGGGCTGCCAAAATAACGCTCTTCCCTGCCCTCCAGAAATTGCCCAGCAAGCTTCGGTTGCTCAAAAATAAACGAAGAAGATAACTAGCCTGGGCCTTTCCTATGCTTAAATTGATGGGGCCCGGAGAGGCCACCAGCCAGCCCTTCCGATCCGTGAAGGGCAGCGGGGAAGGAACATGGGGCAAGGCCAAGAAGCTTCATCCTGAGCCCCAGCGACCCTCCGCCGCCCCGCCCCCGATGAGGCCATTCTGCCTGGCAACCGCAAAGGGGATGGGCCAGCTCGTTCCGTCTTCTCTAGTTGCTAGGAAGCGAGTCTCTCGGGCGGAGTGGGGAAGCTGCCGCAAAGGCGCAACGTGACTGTCGTAAAATAATCCTGGGGAAAATGTCGTGAAGGGCGGTCGGTGAGGCCTGCGGCGGAGACAGAGACCGGGTCTGGCTCCCTGCACTTGTATACCTCGTCCCCCGGCGGCTAATCCCCCCCCCCGCTCCCTGTGGGGCCCAGATCGGGCTCTCGGCCTTTCCTCTTTATCTTTCTCTTTCTCATATTATGGCCCGGAAAACAGTTAGCAGGAAGCGGAAGGCGGCGGCTGCCGCCACGGGGCCCGGCGGTTTCCAGGGGGAGCAGGTAGGCCGGGGTTGGGGGGCGGGAACGGGTGTATGGTGTGGGGGGGTGTGCTGGTGCCCGAGGGGAGGCGTGACAGCGGGGTTGCTGTGTTCCGGTGCCCGGTTGGGGTGGAGAAGGAGCGCGGGGGGGGGGGGGGGGGGGGGGTGGCCCTGGGGAGGGGGGGCCTGTCCCGGGGGGGGGGGGGGGGGGTGTCTGTGGCTTCACTGATTTCCTCTCCTGTGTGTACACTTGCTAGAGACAGACTCATTAATTGTATATATTGTTGATCATTCACCTCCAGAGTAATTTCCCCTTTCTCAAATTTAATTGTCGCACCTAATTGTTCTAATAAATCTCTCCCCAAAAGTGCTTTTGGAGAGTTAGGCATATACAGGAATCTGTGAATGCCCCATTGTTTTCCGAGCTTATATTTCAAAGGTTTACAAAAATACGCCTTTTCACTTTGGCCAGTTGCACCTTTCACCATAATATAGTCGTCACCTAAAGGCATACCAAGTATGCCGCCCCTGTGTCCACTAAAAACTCTACCCTATTTTGTTCTTTCCCTAGCTGCAATATTACCAGTGGATCCACTAGGGTAGATCCCCCAGGTCCCCATCAATTATTTACATACGCTACTAAATGCCCCTTCTGATTACCTCGCCCTTTTTCCCTATTTCTCTGCTTTTCTGGGCATTCCTTTTTCCAGTGTCCGAACTTTTTACACAGTGCACATTGATCCCTGCCCAGTCGAGGTGGGCCCCTTCTGGGTCTTCTCTCTTCTTCTTCTTTCACAACTGCCATCACTCCCCTTTGTCCCCGTTTATATTCTTCCTCTCTATTACTAAACACCCTCCATGCTTCATCCAGTAATACTTCCAGATTTCTACTTTCAGTAGGGTGCAGCTTTTGAAGCTTGCGTCTAATGTCTCTGGTTGATTGCCCTAAAAATAGGGAAAATAGTTGTTGTATTCCTACTTCTGATCCTGGATCTAAAGGGGTACTGCGGCGCATTACATCCTGTAACCGATCCAAGAATTCTGATGGGGATTCGGAGGGGCCCTGTTTAATGACATATAATGCTGACCAATTTATAGTTTTAGGTATGGCCCTTTCCATACCTTTTGAGACCCATTCTTGATATGCTTTTAGTCTTTCCAAATGAGCGGACCTGTTTGGGTCCCATTTCGGGTCTCGAAGGGGAAAATATTCCTTATCATCCTCTCCCATAGCCTTATAATGGGCTTCAGCCATATCTCCTGTGGTTTTCAAAACTAATTGCTTCTCCGTCTCAGTCATATATTCTAATAATAATTGAATATCATTCCAGTCGGGGTTATGCTGCTTTAAAATGAACTGAAAGTGTTTGGTGACACCAACAGGGTCTTTCCTGTAATCCCTTGCAACCCCCTTCCAGGTTTCCAAATCTGTAGTGGAAAAGGAGCTTTAATTAGCATTGTTCCCCCTTCAGATCCCACTGCCTCACATAGAGGGGCTTGTGTTACTTGCAAGGCAGATTTCTGTCTAGTACGTGCAGCCACAGGACTACCTGGGGGTGAAGCTGGGGGGGGAAAACTTTTCTGAATCCATATCTAGATCCTTTGTCCAAGGGGGAGGTTTAAATACATCAACTGCCTCATCTTGGTCAGGTATTTGACGTACTCTATCCGTTCTGGTACATCTCTGACCAATGCTGCATGATGAACAACAGTGTTTTAATTTTCCTTTGAAATCCTTATTTCTTCCTCGTTCTAGGGCGAGTACCAAGAGAGTTCTTGGTTAATGCCTGAGCTAGCCACCTTGACTGGGGCTGGCTAACCATCAATTTGCAGGATTGTTTCACGCCATATATTATTTTGTCAGGCTTGCACTGAGCGTGAACTAGATAATAGAAGTGTTAGTTGTGAAGCACAGCTAGTCAAATAACAATTACACTTACATTCCTGTCTGTTAGAACACTTACTTGCTGTGGATAAGTTGAAGGAGATTTGACAGCAGAGCTGAGACCCCAGTGCAGAAATCCCCAATCTGTCACCTCCTTTCAGTCATGACTTTGGTGCTCAGAAACAGCCATTATTTGCATCCTGCGGCCAGAATATATCCTTCAATACCTGTTTCTAAGCTCCAAGTTCTCTCTGTGATGCAAACCTAAAACTGCCACACATCGATCTCTTGATTATTTAATTTTTTTTCTTTAAGACAATGCTTATGGAAAGACATTACGACAGCACCATGGTTGGGTTGTCCGCGGGGTCTTTGCGGTAAGTATTTATCTTGATTGCTGGTAGGTCTAGGAGGCTTGTTCATGTGATCTTATGTTTTGTGTAGTTAATAAACGATGTTCAAATTTTAAGTATTAAAATGAATAGATTCACTTGTCAAACCTTATTTTCAAAGTGAGGATTGGGGTTATCACTGTGTTTAGTATTGGGCTTTGAGGGTGGAACCTGCATTCTGGAGCTGAGACAGATGGATGTCGCATTGCACATTTATTTTCATTACATGTGCACGGTCTTGCAGGGCTATTAAATGGAGAATTGAGGGTCTGAGGTTGCTTTTTTAGAGGGTTGATCTGCCTTTGGATGTGAGCATTCAAGAAGGGGTTGTGGAGAATGTGTCAGGTAGTAGAACGTACTGACTACAGGAGATGATTTATTTTTTTGTCCAGTCTGGCAGCTCCCTCTTGTGTCTGTCCCTGGAAATTATCACTGAAATTACAAAAGGAAAAAGGATAGCCTCGTCCAGGCAATCGTGACAGAGACTTTGTCTGGGAGAAACAGAAATGTGGGGAGGGATTTCTAAAGAGTATTTTGAGAATGGGACTTGAGTGCTGAAGTGTGTGACACTGTGTTGGGAACTCCCTTAAAAAACTATACTTTTTGGAGGGGTTATATTGACTTATTTTCTAATGTATGCTATTTATTTACACAAAATAGGATACACAAACACTTCCTAAAAATTGGGACATGTCTTAAACTGGGCAACTACACAGAAATAATAAAAAAAACCCCAAAACACTAAAAGCATGTTAGCCTCTCTCTGAATTAAAAATCTTAACATATTCACATGCACATAAATACGTTAAAGCCATGCAACTGAAGTGCAAAGAGCGATGTCTGAAGTTTTTCGTGACTTTTGCTGGGTTTCTTTTCCTGACGTGTTTTGCAAATGTAAAAGCTTTGCTTCCTCTCCCAGTTAGCTTTAAGGGCAGCTCCAACGTACGAAGACTTTGTAGGGGAGTGTGATCCTCAGGAAGAAACATTTTACAAAGGAATGCAGAGGGACCTCAACATTTACTTACCAGCCATGGAAATTGGACTGCTTTGCCAGCTTTTGCTTGGCTTGGCTCAGGTCCTCTTTCGGTTCCTTCCTCGGAGCACCCAAGGAGGATTCTGTCCATTCTGCCTCTGATCCCAGTCGGTGTGTTCCTGAACCTGGTACCAGAATCCAGCTCCTGAACACAGCTCCCGTCTGCTGCGGGGCCCAGTCTGGGGCTCTCCTGGTGCCTGCTCCCCAGCATCAGTGGTGACGGTGATGGAATTACCATCAGGGGGGTTGGATTCGATACTGGTCTTGTATATATTTGTATATATTCCGTTTTTGTTATTATTAGTTTCCTTTTCATTAACGCTGTTCTAGTTTCCTTTTCTAACCACTAAGTCTCTCTCCCTTATTCCTTCTCTCTTCCCCTTTGGGGAGGGAGGGGGGTTAACAGAGAGCATCTGATATAGGTCTAAGGGGCCGCTCTGACCCTAAACCGTGACAGAATTATTGGCACCCAACGTGGGGCTCGATCAGAGCTCTGATAGATTGCCCAAATAGTTCAAATTCCAGTTCGCTTGCTTCTGAGAGTATCATCTTTTTTTTTTCTGAGTGTCTTTAAGAATTGGAAACTAAAACAGACTACCTAAATGATGTCTTTTCTGAGAGCAGTGTCCGTTCGTGTCCTTTTAGCATTTCTTTTGGAGTTAAAAGCTATAATCTTCCCTTACGTGCCGTATGCGTTATGTTCCTGTTTGCTTGTTCTCACTGTTTATCTGAAAGCTCTCGGGCTTGGGCGCTGGGCGAAAGCTGATGCTTTCCTGTGGTGTTTATCTCTGATTTATGTTGCACTGAATTGGGCAGCGAGTGCATCCCTGTACTGTGGGCATTACATAGTGGATTTTATTACTAAGAATACTTTTGTTCTCATCTCGGGAATTTATACTGCTCCGCACTATGCTAATCTGACTACATCGGATTTTAAAACTCCAAGTTGTGAGGATTGTGGACACGGTCATTACCAAAAGATCATAATATTGTTATTATTTTCTAATATCTTCACTGTGTGGCGTCAGATTAGTCACCAGTGCAGTAATACAGGTCGGGTAGCCACCAAAAAACGTAGATTGCGTGCCGCTGCCCTGCACCGGGCCGTGATACGCTCTGTATGCAGGAAACGTGCCGTGACTGTTCAGTCTCCGCAGGCCCCCTCAACGAGCTCTGCTGCTGCATCAGCTCCAGACCCAAGCACCATGGCTACTCAGTCTCCACCAGCCCCTTCAACGAGCCCTGCTGCTGCTGCTGTTCCAAAAACAAGCATCGCAGCTTCTCATACTCCTCAGGCTCCCCCCACGAGCCCTGCTGCTGCTCCTCCAGTTCTCAAAACAAGCGCTGCTGCTGCTCCAGCTCCCACAACAAGCACTGAAACTGCTCCAACTCCAGCAGCTACACCGACAGCTACTGTGGCCACTCCCACCCAATCTGCACCTGTACAGGTTGCTCCTGTGAAGAAAAGAAAACAAACAAAACAGCCAAGTCCAGCAACAGATCAGGGAGATGGTCCTTCGCAAGCTGAATCTGAGTATGAGTCAGAATCAG
>WUAM01010295.1:51782-158435 GCA_024336885.1 Actenoides hombroni | reverse complement strand
GGAGGTGTCCCCAATAGCGAACAGAACGGGCTGACTGGCTAGCTCCTTCCGCGGGCGCGCGGTAGTCTGTGCGAGGCTGTTACCGCTCCTTGAGTCGGCCGAGTGTAATTTACTTTTTCTTCATAAGCAAACACGGGAAGAACGTCTGAATTCACCCTCAGATGCAGTAATACGAGTTATTCTGAGGTAGAAACAAAATTAAAGGCAACATTAGCACTGTCAGCTCAGTCCTAGAGTTATAACCGACTGATGGTTCAAGGGCTGTTTTCCTTCATGCTTATACTTAGTTGAGGCTAACCATTTAAGGGGACAAATTCTAGAAAAAATAAACCTTTGTGTCTGTGTTTGAAAGAACTTCCCCTGAATGAGCATTTAAATAAATAAGAAAGAAAAAAATAGCTTCAATGAATAAATAAAAAGTATAAATACAGCTTTGGTGGTGCACAGTTCAGAAAGGTCTCTATAGGCTTTTTGTTTTTCACATCCTTTTGTCCTGCATTAGTCACTTGCCCTGACTCTCGACACTGTTAGTGACCAATATCTCTTGAGGAAAAAAAAGCTGCAAGGGAGGATGTTATTATATTCCTTTTGATTATGCGCCAGTTATAGGTCATTAGCCAGCAGCCATAGGAGCGTGGCTAGCACTATTGGGCCCCCTTCAGACTTGGTATGGGGAGAGCCAAGATCACTCAAATCCACAGAGATGTGTCTTATTCACAGAGGAGGATGAACTTGACCCTTGTTACAGAGCCCAGCAAACCTCCTCAGGGACCTGAGAGCTGAGCCAGCCCAAATACAGCCTTGGCTTGGCAGGTTGTCTCTGTAGGAAGATGTAGGTCTTAAAATCAACAGCCTGCATAATGCCATGAATGACTGTGACCTGGAGAGAAGTTTACAAATGTATTATTTATTTGATATGCAAACCTGATGTCACTTGTGCAGGAAAAGGAGGAAGCAGAGCAGAGTTTTGACAGCATAAGGGAAAATGTGGCTCCTTGTTTTGACAGAAATGCAAATCTTATTCATCCAACTTTAGAAAGTTTTATCAAGTCATGCTGGGGCTGAAGCTGTTCTCTAAACAATTCCAAGGCAGCATGATTTCCACTTATGTTACATACCCTTTGGAAATACAGACCTGTACAAGGGAAGCTGCATTACCACTGTGCACCTACACATCAATTAATTTTTCAAAAATAGTCTTCCATGTCATTTCTGTATTTGACATAGTTGTTCCATAAACAAGGAGGCCAACAACAAATAACAGTATGAAAATAAAAATTTCCTAGAGCAGCGGTATTAAGTAGCTCATGTTTTCAAATGCTACAAATGTTTTATTTCTAGCCCTAAAGCATTAACTCACATCACTGACAGTGTTCAGACGCAGCTACTGAATTTTAGAAGTAGAATACAATTGTTTTCTTATAGCTAATTCAGATAACTAAACAGATTATAATATATCAAATCTGAGTTCATATTTAAGCATGTATGATGATAACATGAAAAAAGTTGCTGGTGGATGCTGAAGTATATTGTAAAATGTGTCTAAAAGCGTGAGGTTTAGAAAAAACAATCCTTTCTTCCAAGGAAAACTGAGATTCTACTTTTATCTGACTGAAGGTTTTGCTGTCATTGTTAATAGCTAGCAAGGTTGATGATGTACTCTGACCCCGAAATCTACTTAGTGATTGTTCTGTACCCAAATCATTCCACTTTCTTAAAGAGGTGCTGCTTTATCCCATTTTCCCAATGAGCTGTGGAATTGGTTTGAAACAATTATTTTAATTTTGTAATGGTGGTTTTGATTTGAGGTGGAGGCAATGCAGGAGGAAAGAAAATTTGTAAAATGCTGGAGGTACGTTTTTGCTTGCTTTGTAATTTTTGAAATAAGTTTTTGAAAATACTTGAGTAATTATGATACTATGTAAGATTATTTTTGTTTCTGCTATTACAAAGCAGGTAATAAAAGTAGGTACTCTGTTTCAACTTTAGAATCAGCAAGGAATCATTACTTCTGTAGTGTTATCAAGGTGTTCTGTACTCTGTATCTATCTTAACTTAATTGCTGAGAGTTCTTGATGTGGATACTGTAAATTACTGTGCCAGACAGAGACAGTTCTAGACAGATCTGAGACAGATCCATTGATGGCCAAATCTGCGCCAACCAGTGAAGCTGGTGGTACCTCTGTGAAAACATATTTAAGAAAGGGTAAAAAAAAATAATGTGCAGCAGGAGAGAAAGAGATATAGGATTGGGGGGAAATGTGTAAGGAAAAAATCATTCAGAAATCAAAATCAGAGAAGAAGGAGGAGGAGGTGCTCCAGGTGCTGTATCAGATATCCACACGGCAGCCCATGGAGGTAACCATACTGGAGCAGGTGGATATGCCCTGAAGGAAGCTGCAGTCCAGGAAGGAGCTCATGCAGGAGCAGGCTCCTGGCAGGAACTGCAGCCCATGGAGGAGCTATGCTGGAGCAGTCTTTTCCTAAAGGACTGTAGCCTGTGGAGAGGACCCACACTGGAGCTGTTCTTGAAGTATTGCAGACCATGGGAAGGACCCAAACTGGAGCAGGGGAAAAGTGTGAGGAAAAATGAGCTGGCAAAGACAAACCCCCATTCACCCTGCCCTGATGGTGGTATCCCAAATCTGGGTTCTTTACCTAGTGTGCAAAAACCAATTGACAAACAGAGTCAAGATGGTTGTTTTATTCCAGTTCTGCACAGAAAAAGGTGATAGGTGATAATTTGCAAAGCTACCACCCCTTTTGAGAAATAATCTGGGTTTTATATGCAAAATAACAACAAAGAAGAAATTACAGTAAAGTAAATGATTGGTTATCCATTCATGACTCTAACTTTACATACGAAAGCAGAAATTTACCATTCGCTTATCTAGAGGCTTGAGATTAGTTCAGTGCTGACAAGGTCTGATGCCGCCCTCCCACTCATCAACTATACAAGCACACATGGTTGCAAAACCTGGAATTTTTGTGACTGTTAACCCTTTTCTTTTGACAACACTGGTAGGGGGGTGTGGGATTATTCCTGGAGGAAAACAGGCATGCCTGTTTTCAGCAAGACTGTGTGGGAATAAATTGGGCTGCGGACGGCCTAAGGCACCGGCGCGCGCCGCGCCTCCCGATTGGAGGAGGCGGGACCGGCCCGCGCGCCTGCGCACCACGTGAGTCAGCAACTTTGCGGGGCCGCGCGTGCGCAGCGCCGGCCGCGGGCCCGGGGAACTGAACCCCCCCCCCCCGGGGACCGCCCACAGCCCGGGAACTGCACCCCCCGGGATCTGTCCCCTCCCGAGAACTGGCCCCAGCCCGGGGACCGCCCCCCCAGCGGGAACTGTTCCTCCCCCCGGGGACCGCCCCCAGCCCCGGGAACTGCCCCCAGCCCCGGGCACTGGGCTTCGAAGAGCCACAAAAAGGCAAAACCAGTTCAGCTCTCCTCGGCATACTGGGATTTATTGAGGGGACCCACGCAGGGGGGTGGCGGCTGCTGGGACACGGCCTCTCGGGGGGATGTGACTTGCTGGGAACTGGGTTCTGACGCTTTAAAGGGGGGGAAGAGTCGGGGGGGAGGGTACAAGGAGGCGGAACAGGGTGAGGGTCTGGGCTCCTGAACCGCATCAAAAATGAGAAAGTTACAAAAACCGGGGAAGGAAACTACCGTTCTGGACGTAATAAATAAAGACCACCGAGACACTTCACATTCCCACTCCTCCCCCCGCCCTGTGATGGAATTAAGGCCATTTCCCACCAACACGAACCCCTCAAACCTTCCTCCCCATCAAATGACCCAACACCACCACCTCCTTCTCCTCCTCTCGGGCCTGGCTTCCAGTAGCTCCTGCATTACCCAGTCTAACATTCCCCTCCCAGCAGGCACCAGCCCCTCCAGCCTCCTCTCACCCAGAGCTAGGGAGCAAGAGGGACTCATCCATCCCCAGTATTATCTTCACTAAGACGGGGAAGATGATGCAATGGCAGGTTTCAGGGCTAAAACAGAGGTTTGGGAGAGTTCTCTTTAAGTCTCAACAGACCAATGTCTCTTTTCCATCGCTCTTCCATTTCTTCTCCCTGGGAGCCACGGAGGCAGCGTACAGTTGTGTTGCACAAGCAGCTTTTCCTCCTAAATATCTTCCAGCAAAAAAAAAAAAGTCGATACAGGTGTTTGCACCCACCAGTCACGCGAGTTGGGACTTTGAACAGAACCTGGCAGGGATGCAGGATGGCAGATCTTCCTCCAGTCCGAATCTCAGCGACCTCCTCCAGCCTCAGCCTCCCCTGCAGGGGCAGCCCTACCGCCAGGCACGGTTCAGCAGCTTCACCTGAGCCAGTCTCTTGGTGATCATCGTAGCAAAAACCAGCCCGAAGAGGACGCTGCTTATCAGCACGTAGTCATAGTCGTCTTTTAGGACGTCAAACTGCTTCGAGGGGTACACTCGGGTCTGGTAGATGTCCAGGCCGTAAGCAACAACCTGCAGAGATGGGATCGTGAGCTTGTAATGCAGCATGAAGCCAGATACATCAAAGAGAACTGACTCGGGGTCGATAGCTCTGATTAAAAGAATCATAGAATTGTGGGGGTTGGAAGGGACCTCTGGAGATCATCGAGTCCAACCCCCCTGCCAGAGCAGGGTCACCCAGGGCAGCCCACTCCTTATATGTGAACGATGCTGCAACTTTAATATGATTTTAGTTTTTAAAATCATCCCCAGTCATCATTCCACACATGGAGACAAGGAGGAAGAGAAATTCTCTTCAAAACATCAGAGCCAGTGGGACAGTCTTCCCATAGTTGGTGTATTGAAGTCTGGTCAGTCCATCATCACCAGGGTGTTGGAGTAGGACATCTAACATTTAACATATAACATTTAAGGAGCAGGCAACTCATGGTCTCGTGTGTTGGCTTGATCAGTGCTCTGTTCTTGTCTCTCATCACCCTCTCTCAGCTGTCTCTCAACTGTCAACCCTTGATACTCTTCTGTGTCTCAACTTACTTGGTACTCCATCTGTCGAATCATACAGTTTTTCATAAAGTCTTTCAACTCTTGGTGCTCCCTCTCTTGAAGCTATCTCTATTGGTACTCTTGGGTCTCAGAACACTGTTTTGGGGGTCTCACTCGGCTATTGGCTCTTTCTGTGCTCTCTCATGGCTCTCTCTTGGTGCTCTATCTGCTCTGGATGTTCACTGAGCTCTCTGTCTGCTCTGGGCAGTCTCGGCATGCACTCGACTGTCCATGCTCTTGATTCTTGGTGCTTCCATTCCTGACTCTTGCTCTGCTTTTTACTCTCTTGATGTTTGCATCTCTCTGGGAACTCACTTGGCACTCTGGCTGCTCTTTCTCCACTTGCTCGTGACTTTCTGCTCACCCTCCTGTCTCAGTTCCCCTTCCTCATTCCACCTATCTCAGTGTCCTCTTGCCTCAGCCTTTGTTCTTGGCCCCTCCAGCCTTCTCTCTAGTCTCAGCCTTTGTAAGATCCTGTCTGAACCCCTTCTAGGCACTAGAAGGTCTCTTGCTCAGTCCTCTCTGCTCCTGCTCTACTCTTTCATGGTCTCTGCTTGTCTCAGTCACCTGTCTTAATCTTTTTTCCCCTCAGCCTTTTCTCCCTTTTTGCTTTCCTCTCTGTTGGCCTTCACTCTTCAAGCCCTCACTCCTTACCAGTTGTCGCTCTCCTCTCTCGGCCCTCATGCCTCTCTCACACCCCCTCTCTTCACCTATCTCTAGTCCTGTTCCCCTTCCACTCTCCTCTTGCGTGGCCTTCGCCATCCTTTTGCTTCCCCCTCTGTTGGTAATCACACTTCTTGCCCTCTTCTCACTCTCACCTCAGTCTCCCCACACCCATGTTGTTCACCCATCGCTACCTCCTCTCAGCTGTTACTCTCCACACACACCTCCCTGCCCTCATGCCTCCCAATCACCTCACCCCTCTTGTTCTCCCCTTTCTTGGTCCTCTTGCTCCCCTTTTTCTGGGCCTTCTCTCACTCAGCTGTATACCTCGGGTTCTTCTTTCTGGTTGCGCTCTCTTGGCTGCTCAGTTTGGGTCAGCTGTCCCAGTCATGTCCCCTCCGAAGATCTTGTCCACCCCATCCCACTGCAGGGAGAATGTTGAAAAACAGCCTTGGTGCTGTGTGAGCCCTGCTCAGCAGTAGTCACAACACGGGTGTGTTAGCAGCACCTTTCTAGCTCTCAATGCAAAACACAGCGCTTCAAGGTGTGGCCTCACCAATGCCAAGTACAGAGGGACAATCACCTCCCTGGTCCTGCTGGCCACACTATTTCTGATCCAGGCCAGGATGCCGTTGGCCTTCTTGGCCACCTGAGCACACTGCTGGCTCATGTTCAGCCACTTGTCAATCTGTCTCTTCCCCAAGCCTGTAGTGTTGTGTGGGGATGTTGCAATCCTCACATTGCTCTTATAAATGAACACATTTCTTGGAAGTACAAAAACTTTTTAAAAAGTGGGGGCTTGCATTTTTAACACTTTAGTGCACTTAAACACACCCAGATGCAATGCTTATATTTCAATATGAGCATCTCCTTATTACAAAGATGCTTTGTGGCAACAGAGGAGCTCTCCCCTGCATAGCAACAGTTAAGCAATCACACAAATGTAAGAGAATCCCTTTTAACTTCCACTTTGCACCTAACCATTAATACACAGTCATGAATATCTACTCTAATAGGACTGCCTTGAGAGCTTTTTAGAAAGCTTTATCATCAGTTTTGGCATCTATTAGGTCAGCAGAAGTTGGTGCTTTCTGAAACCTGCTGAAAAGCAAGACAGCTCACCACTGTCATCTGAATTTAGGAAGGGGGAAAATAATCAAATCCATTACTATCCCAGGAAATAGCAGAATCCACATATGTATCTACAACATCAATTATATATGCTTTTGTTTCAAGTCAGATTCAGAATCTGAGGAAGTGAAAAAACACTGGGAAGAGAAAACCCTTGTTGAGCAAACAATACTTATTGATGCTCAGACTCACTCTCTTGACCACACTGCTGCTGAAGGACTTTATGAAGTTTATTACCTTTTAGTTCATTACCATAATCACAAACATTAGACATATACATTCAAACCAAACTAGGTTTTTGCAGCAGGGTAAGGATCTGTCCCTCAAAAAGTCTGCAATTCCAGATGCTAGATACAGCTCCAAATTAACAGGCTATGCTTTGAAGCTTGGAAAACTTGTCTCCTCCACCTCCCCAATTACCACCATAAATGACAAGAGATTTCCTACAAATTCCTGTTACAGAAAGTATACAAGTTTTGTTCTGAAAGATATTTTTCAGTATTTCCTACGTGAAAAGAAAAGCTCTAAAGAAAAAGAAAAGCTCTAAAGAAAAAGAAAAGAAAAAAAAAAAAAGAAAAATCACTTTTCTTCAAAAGACCTTTTGATATTGCCAACATTATGTGCACAGGTCAAAGCTTGCTAAATTTCAGCATCAGTATTAAAAGAAAGAACAGCATACAACTCATCTGGGTATCAAACAAAAAAAACCCAAACCAAACCAAACAAATTGGAGTGCTTGACAAGTTATCCTCTGTGTTTCATTTTAAGACAGACGGCATTTGCACTAATATATAGCGTTATGAGGAATCCTTAACCTTCCTAACAGGATACTTGGCTTTGATAATTGTAATGGGTCTGGCTGAGCTGCTTTTCCCCATCAAGCCCTCATGCTGCAGTACTGGGAGCTGGAGGGTGTTGATAATGTAGAAAATGCTGAGAAATGTTGCTTTTGCAAACTGTAGTCTAGGTCTATGAGATCCATCTTCTTTCTGATAGCCTGAAGAGCAGCTTCTGAGCAAAGAGCAGCCAAGTCAGCACCCACATGGCCATGGGTCTCGTTTGCCACCTGAAAGCAGAGCACTCACTATGACTCACGAGGATACAAGGAAGCGCTCTGCGAGGGCAATCTGGTCACTCACAGGAAAGCACAACAAAGCTCTGGAGGACAGCAATATCAGTGCTTTACTGCAGATTCAAGACAAGGGCCACCACATACCCAACGGGCAAAGACACCTCTGGTTCCACCTCCTAATTGAGATCACAGCTGCAACTAGAATTCAGATGCTGTGCAGAGAGATAACCCCAAGGATGGCAGTTCTTCATTCGGGACAGAGATTACAGGAACCATCCAGTTTACATGTGCTGTCCAGTGTCACCGCAATACTCACCCAGATTTCTGTGAGCTGTTTCAGGCTGGCTTTTCTTTTAAAGAGAATGCCACAAGCCCGGGAGGACAGTGGCAAGACAGTTCCAGGACTGATACACATTTGTTTCACTTATCCCTGACATTTCCAGATAGTCAGTGAGGACTTTTGGTCCCGGGTACCTTAGTTAGAAGCAAGCCCAGAGATCACACTTTCATCCAGTTCCATGCTATCCTAAATGAACAACTACATTGATGAGATCAAGTCTAAACAACCCTTCCCCTACAAAACAGAGCACCTGCAATGTCTGTCTGTAGGGACAAGCTTTAATAGCACGCTACTCACCTGTTCCAGATCCACATCATCAGCCAGCTTCATGTTTTTCGTGTGGATCTGCAGGATCTCGAGGCGCCCAGTGGCATCCGGGATACCGATGTCTACCTCTCTGTCGAAGCGACCTGTGGAGCACCAAACATCTCTTGAGCTGCTGATTCTGCCAACTAGAGGAACTGCAGCTGCTGCCTTCCCCTGACTGAACAACGTGATGATGAGCCTCAAACACACACGGTTTCAGAACATTCCAGAGCTTTGAGTTTCTCTAAAGCATCTATCAGTGCAGCAGCAGTCAAATCAGAGGAGGAAAGGCTTTAGGCATTTAGGGAAAGTGAGACTACTGTATTAACTGGAGCTCAAGATGACAGGACACAGGACTGCTGGTTTAGTAACTTTTCCTGAGCCTCATTTTTAGGAGAACATGCTTATCCTAACCACATCACCACAAGACACTTTTCTTTATTTCTACCTTTGTGTTCTCAACACAAGGGTCCACAAATGCTGAGAGATTTAATTTTCCATAACCTTCATAGCAGTACCCGAGGTGTGAAAGACATGAACTGCCCCAATACTTGGAGAGGCAGGAAACCCAGGTATTACTGCAAAATTAACTAAGGCACATACACCTATCACTGTCCTCCAGCCACAGCTGTGCCTTCAAATGGCTCGCTGCACATCTGTCCTGTTTTAAGTCACAACAGAACTCAGTGTTCAGAGATTTCACTTTTTAGCTCAGTCTCTCCTAACTAACTGCACTGTCTGAAGTCAGCAGCCTGTTCTCACAGACAGTGTCTGCTTCTGGCAGTGATAACACCCCATGCCAAAAGTAGGATATCTGTAAAGATCTCCTGTATGGATCTCATATCCCACACAATAATCAGTGATCCCTCTTTCTACAGGAATGATGCAGTTGCACTAGGAATGCAGCAGGCAGCGTTAGGCTTTCCAATACTGTGCACTGAGTCAATGTATAACTAAAGTGATTAAAAATCTGGACCAATTAATATGAAGAAAGTTAAACACAACCCCTGATTTTGCTGTATCAGACAGTTCTTTTTACATTAACAGATCAGATCTCAAAGAGAGTGTAACTGTAATCATAACTTCAGAAGTATCATCAGGAATACATACAATTAAAGTTTTTATACCAAATAACTCTCCTTAGGAGATGTGGAGGGAAATGATTCATCAGCTAAATCCACAGCAGCTCATTCCAGGTGACTTTTAAAGTCTTTAAGACCTCTCTCTGGAGATAACTGTACAAGCAAATTCTTGTTAATGATTTATAACAGGTCATATGAACATAGTTCACAGCACTGAACCCTATCCAGGGAAAGTTACTACAGCACAGTACATGGGATTCAGTGCAATATACAGTGAACTTACAGGCTATTCAAGTCTGCTCTTCACTTATCTATTGTAAAATACATTACAAACCATCAGTATTGATAAAACTGGCAATCTTTCTGTATTGCTGTATTCTAAAACACTGCACAGACTCTTAGGAGTTTCTGTATTAAAGATTATATAAAAATTAATTTGAACTTGAATGAATGTCTATTGTTTGCTTTGTTTGATGTTGTAAGATTTCTATGCTGAATGGCTGCATTAACTTCATAGGCATTTACCCTTTTAGTGGAGGACAAACACAGTAATCATGTAGATTTGATGCTAGGGAAAAGTGCTGGAGAAGTTAATAAAGCAAGTTAGTTCAGAGGAATTATGTGGGCAAGCTCATAAGAACATATAGTCATTTTATACAGCAGCTTTTCTGTTGCCATGATTGACATAAAGGCTATCAAAGGGATGATCATTGTGTCTTTTTTGACAAATTATTATGTTTGCTTATTTGGATGAATATGTTTTCATCTGGTGACACCACAGGAAGCCTGGCTGACTATGGATGCCCCTGAAAACTGTGGCCTAGAAGAGAAATTTACATTTCGTGTTACTCACATTCAGACAAGATAGTAGAGGGGCTGTTTACAGCCAGTGCTGCTCACTTAATACCTTTTCCTAAAGTGCCTGAGCCAAATAAACCAGCAGCTCTGTTTCATAGAATCACAGAATGGTAGGGGTTGGAAGGGACCTCTGGAGATCATCGAGTCCAACCCCTCTGCCAGTGCAGGAACAACCAGGGCAAGCTATACAGAATAGAATTACTGAGGCTGGAAAAGACCTCTGAGATCATCAAGTCCAGCCTATGACCTAACACCACCACATCAGCCAGACCATGGCACTAAGTGCCACATCCAGGGACGGTGACTCCACCACCTTCCTGGGCAGTCCATTCCAATTTCTGATCACTCTCTCTGTCAGGAAGTGCTTCCTGATATCCAACCGAAACCTCCCCTGGCACAGCTTCAGGCCATGCCACTGTTTTGGTTGGTTTTTTTTCCTGTGAAAATCATTTGCTAGTTCAACATAAATCCTCCTCAGCACAGTCCTAGCGAATAACAGCGTGAAGCTTTGAAATGCCTTGAAAACAGAATAGAAAAGCTGTCTCAGGAAAAGCTGTAGGAACACCACCAAGACCTTGTACTTCATGAGGTGGACTAGAGTGAGGTGAGGAAGAGTTCTCCACGTGCAAGGTGCCTGACTCGGTTGGGAGCACAGAGGCTGGTTTACTGCCTAACTCAAAAGCAACCTGATGAAAGAATTACTTGAATTTAGATGCTTGAGACTCAAAAAAAAAACCAAACCCCAAAAGGGAAGTACTCAGCCTGTTCACTCTTGAACACAGCGTGGATATATATTTTTTTTTTCTCTGTGGTATGTTACAGTGGGAAAAAAAATTAAAATAAAAATACTGGCCGTGTTATGTTGTGCAGTTTTGGCTGCTGTGGTTCATCCGTGTCCATGATAAAAAGGAGAAGACACACGTAGCACTGGCTGGGGTGGAGCAACTGGCTGAGGCAGATATCGTTCCGTAATGCAGTGTTATCATAGGTGGATTTAGAGCTGCACTGCTCCAGCAGAATGCTTTCATGGGGAGCAGACACGAGCTATGAGCAGATCTTCCAGAGATGCTTATTCACAGCCAGTTCAGAGATGAGAAGGTGTGTTCTAGATCTGTACAGAGTCAAGTGGCTGTGGAAAGCTCTGGGAGAGGCAGGATCCTTCCCTCTTGGCTGTGTTGGCTGCAGGATCCATCCCACCCATCTTTCTTCTTGGCTGTAGGATCCATCCCACCCATCTTTCCTCTTGGCTGTGTTGGCTGCAGGATCCTTCTCACCCATCTTTCCTCTTGGCTCTGTTGGCTGCAGGATCCATCCCACCCATCTTCCCTCTTGGCTGTGTTGGCTGCAGGATCCTTCTCACCCATCTTCGTGCATTTCTTTTGCTGCGTCCTACTTGTAGGAGAAGGGAGAGGTGGGAGATGAGAAGCAAAAGCAGATGTGTGGGCACAAAACTGTGTCTGAGGAGATGCTCTTCTGGTGTTAATCCCCTTTCCAGCGTCGTGGAGCTTTGCTGTAGTGCCCAGCGATAGGACAAGGGGATAAACTTGAGCAGAGAAGGTTCTACCTCAACACGAGGAGGAACTTCTTTGGTGAAGGGAAAACAACCTCCCCACTTGTTAAGTTTTAGAGAAAGTTCAACGAGCAGATTAATGTTTAACCTGGGAGACAACGGTAAAACCCACGCTCAAAACCCTAAAAAAAAAAAGTGAGTTTCCTTTTTGTACTTGTAAAAAAAAAAAAAAACAAAAAAGGGGGTGTGTGCAATAAAAAAACCATCAGCAAAAGCAAGAAAGAAAACCAAAAATGCCTCTGCCTCCCAGTCACCAAAACCTAAGCAGGAAGACTATTTTTATTCTATATGTTTTTCCTTTGGAATATACTCTTTTTATTCTCTTTTTTATTTTATTTTTTTTTTTAGGATATACTATTTTTATTCTCTGGGGTTTTTTGTTTTTTTTTTTAAAGAATAGCCAATCACCCTAGGAGATGGGTGATCACTGACCAATTGCCCTATGGGGCTAGGGTATATAAAATGGGGTTATAAATGAATAAAGTGTCTTCTTCTTCTTCCTCTCCAGGCTCTTTCTTTACTGATTTTGTGTTGCTGCATCTCTTCGCTCCCGGTATAAACAGCGACAATAACCCACCACATATCTCTAAGCAAACAGTTAGACAGAATTAATAAGTGTGTGATAGAAAACAAGGCAAGAGGACTAAATAATCCCATTCATCCTTTTAACCCTGGGGACTGGGTATATATTAAGAATTTTTCAGGAGACCCCCTTCAGGAGAGGTGGAATGGACCTTACCAGGTGCTGCTGACCACCTTCACTGCAGTTAAGATGGAGGAGACACCTCCCTGGATCCACTACTCTCGAGTGAAGAGGGCTCCAAATAAACAGTGGACATCTGAACCTGCAGGACCACTTAAGTTAAAATTGCGGAGGGACTAAAATGGAAATCAGATATTTTATAATTGTATTTATCATTGTAAGTATAGTTGCTGCTTGAGATGGGAATATACATTTTGAAACTATTCGAATAATTAATGCTACTAAGGCTAAAGACTGCTGGATTTGTACTGCCCTACCTAAGGTAAACATGAGACTGTCTTTAAATGGGGTAGCCTCAACTTATTGGAACTATGATAATAATACTTGGCCTGAATTTTGGAGAAGGCCTGATGGGGTTATTGTTCTCCTGATAATTTAAGTTATGGGCTCAGCCCAAAATTCAATTTGCAAATATTAGAGGATATTGAAACTCAGTTTCTGGTTAGCAGTAATAACTGTAGCTGGGGGAATAGATCAAAAGATTGCCTTTGCTCCCCATTGATCTGTTTTAATTGTAATAATTGTACTTGTAATGATGGATGGAATGATTATTTGATAAATCGACTACAGTGGAAGAAGGCGCGTGGAATTTGACAGGATTGAATGTTACGTACATAGATTTTTGTAATCGCACACAATTGCAAACTTATACAAGCCGAGTTTGGGACATGATGGGAAATCAACCATATCAGTATGGATGGCACAGTGTGGGAACTTTCTATGGGACCAACCTTACAGCCACCAACAGGCATTGTAAGCTACCCGATGGGTATTGGTGGTTGTGTGGAGATGGTATTAGTAGGAAGCAACTCCCTGCAGGATGACAGGGAATGTGTACAATTGGGCACTTAATCCCTCAAAATGAGATTTATAATCATTCACAACCTCCCCTAGGAATTCTGCGGACACGCTGGATAAGATCTAAATGAGAGGAGAATCCCTTAGTAAAAAGGAGAACAGGATTCCATAGTTTTGTGAGATGTTTTTTCCCTTGGTTAGGGGTCAGTGAACTTGAGAAAGCTGTAATGAATATTTCAGCCACTCTGGATAATATATTTAACATCACCACAGATGCCAACCGTGGTCTGCAGATATAGGTAAATTCACACTCAAAAGTAGTTTTACAGAATAGAATGGCACTGGACTTATTAACCCTGAAGGAAGGAGGGGTTTGTACAATTATCAATCAGACCCTGCGGGATGGAAGGGAATGTGTACAATCAGGCACTTAATCCCTCAGGATAAGCTCTATAATCAATCACAACCTCCCCAGGAATTCTGCGGACCCCCTGGATAAGAACTAAACAGGAGGATTATCCCTTAGCTAAAAGAATAATGGGATTCCATAGTTTTGTGAGGGGGTATTTCCCTTGGTTAGGGGTCAGTGAACTCAAGAAAGCTATACTGAATATTTCAGCCACTCTGGATGATGTATTTAACATCTCTATGAATGCCATCCGTGGTCTTCAGACAGAGGTAAATTCACTCTCAAAAGTAGTTTTACAGAATAGAATGTCACTGGACTTATTAACCCTGAAGGAAGGAGGGGTTTGTACAGTCATTAATCAGAGCTGTTGTGTATATGTAAACCAGGAGAGCAGAATCAAGGAAGACTTGGGTAAATTGTGAAGGAAAACCTGAGTTTTTCATGAAGTCCGTAAAGATGATACTAGTTGGGGATTCAGGGAACTTTGGGAAAAATTGACATCTTCGCTTCCAAAATTTCCTTGGTTGAGACAAATTTTTGCATTCATAGTAGGATTTGATATTTTGATTGCTTTAAATTGTATAATTATTCAATGTACCCTTTGGTGTTGCAAGAAAATTTAGATAATTATGAAGACTGGGAAATATTTTAAAAAGACTTTAATTGATAATGGAGATGTATAAGCATGGCAAAAGAATTCACGTTGTACATAGAAAAGGGGGGGAATTGAAGGCAGGAGACAGGATGTCTGGTGGAGTTTTACTAATCTTTAAACAAGCAACAACAATGAATTGGTAGTTGTATAGTAGGGACATCCTGTGAAATTCATAACCTTGTAGATAGTGGTTATCTCCGGGAACAGGACAACAAGACATCTCGAGGCACCCGAGCATGCTGGACAGACAAGAACAGATTTTTCTGGCAAGAATAAGAATTTTAGACTTTAGGTCACTGAAAGAACACAGTAATGAAGAATCGTAGAAGAGACAATGAAGTAAATGACCACCAGAGGTCACAAAAGAACACCGAAGGGAGAAAAGACCCTAACCCTAATTTTATTATGCATGCTCGGATTATGTAAATGAATTCCAGGAACTCATTAGTATAAGACTGCTGTTTCTAAGAAATCTAATTAATCTGTCTGTTTAGTCTGCATATAAACTATGTACCCAGCTTGTATCGGGACGCACATTTGGAGGAGTGAGCCCCTGTGCGTCCGGCGCTGCAAAATAAAGAATGCCTGCTGAATAGCTTTGGTTATTGAGTTTTTCACTGGGTCAATGTATTTTCTCCACTTGTTTAACTGCTTGGACTAAAGATAAAAGTCCTTTTTCCCATTCAGTGTATCGTTGTTCTGTTTCTTTAAATGCAGCTGTGCTAAACAATTGAGGGATTTTAGGCCTATCAGGGCCAGTCTGGAACAAGTTACAGTAAGTGGCATGTTCAGCAAAACCCCATTCATCTCTGTCCTGGTTTGAGTGAGAACAGAACTAATTCTGTTCAGCAATTTTACTTTTCAGCTCAGTTCTTTTAATTAACTCACCGCTCACCCCACAGGGGTACGGGGTGGCACTGGGTGGCCGCGGTGTCCCCTCATGTCCCCTGCTGGGTGCCAACCCCACGAAGGCTGTCCCCAACTTGTCCCCAAGGTGTCCCCACTCACCGCTGCGCCGGGCCTTGGCCACCGTCGCCTTCGGCAGGTGGGTGCCACCTGTCGCCATGGCCACCGGGCTGGGGACAGTGTCACCGTGTCACCCCTGGGGTCCCCAAGAGCGGGGACAGGGTCACAATGTCCCCTCGCAACGTCCCAAAGTCACCCAGGGTCACAATGTCACCCTTGGGGTCCCTCAACACCCCCAAAGTGGCGTCGTGTCCCCTCCCCCATGACTCACGTGTCCCCTGCCAGGTCCCGCTGCCACCGCGGCCACTCCAAAGCCACCACCGGCGCCACCAACGCTGGGGACAAGGGAAAAGGTGACACCAGGGCCACGCGCTGTGGAGGAGGGGTGATGGTAGCATCAAGACCACCTTGTCCCCACCCCTGTCCCCGTGTCCCCACCCCTGTCCCAATGTCCCCGTGTCCCCATCCCTGTCTCCGTGTCCCCATCCCTGTCCCCGTGTCACCATCCCTTTCCCAATGTCCCCATCCCTGTCATTGTGTCCCCATCCCTGTCCCCATGTCCCCGTGTCCCCATGTCCCCGTACCCTGGAGGACACGGAGCCGCTGTCCCGCGCGGCGCAGGCGGCTGCTGAGGGTGACCATGGTCCTGGTGGCCGCTGTCACCTCGGCCTCGCGGGCTGTCACCACCCTGGCCAGCCTGGGGGACACGGAGGAGGACACGACATGGGGACGGGGGACACGGGGGGGACACACGACATGGGGATGGGGGACACGACACGGGGACAGAACACGGGAACGGGGGACATGCCACGGGGACAGGGGGAACATGGGGACAGGGGGGACATGACACAGGGACAGGAGACAAGGGGACATTGGGAACAGGGGGACAAAGGGACAGGGGACATGACATGGGGACAGGGGACACGGGACACTGGGACAGGGGGACACAAGGACACCAGGACAGGGGGACAATGGGGACACAGGGACAATGGGGACACTGGGGACAGGGGACAATGGGACCCAGGGGACATGAGGACAGGGGACAGAGGGACACTGGGGACATGGGGACAGTGACACAGGGACAGGGGGACACTGGGGACACGGGGACACTGGGGACAGGGGGACACACGGTGCCTGGACCCCCCAGATGCCCCTCAGCTCCTTCCCACTTCTCTCCCAGTGTTCCCAGTGCCTCCCAGTACTGCCCTGGTCCTTATCCCAGTTACCCCCAACCCCTCCCAGTATCACTCCAGTCCCTTCCAGTACCTCCCAGCAGCCTCCCAGTCCCTCCCAGTGTCCCCCAGCATCCTCCCAGTCCTTCTCAGTGGCACTCCAGTCCCTCCCAGTGCCCCCCAGCATCCTCCCCGTCCTTCCCAGTGGCACTCCAGTCCCCTCCAGCATCCTCCCCGTCCTTCCCAGCACCCCCCCGCCTCCCCCCCGTTCCCCCCCGTTTTTCCCCCCTTTCCCCTCCCCCCCCCGGCCGCAAGCCAGCAGCCAGCTTTCGGCAACCAGAGGAGCGCGCGGCCGAGCCCCGGGCAGCAGCGGGTTGGCGATGGAACTTCCGAAGGGTGCCCAGCCAGCCAGCCTGGGGCTGCTCCTCCTCTGGCAGGCAAGTGCAAGCCAGGGCATGGCCTGGAAAGGGCAAAGCCCGGGCACGGGGTTAAGGCCGATCGCCGGTCCAGCCAGGACGCGAGAGTTTGGCTCCAGGACCTCCCGGCACCTCGCCGAGCGGCACACGGGGCCAGCTCTCACCCGGGTGCTCGCCACGCTGCCGGAGCTTCCCCAGCTCACCCCGGCCCCGGCCAGGAGGGGAATGTTGACTTCTCGGCACCGACCCTCCGCGGAACGAGCTCTGCCAGCCCCCGATGCCAGAGCCACAGGCAGCAGAGGGGATGCCGAGTGCAGCGGGGTGGGTTGTTTCTCTCCCCGTGAAAACGGGCCATTATCTCACGACAGTTTGGAGCACCGCATGTTATTACACAGCAACATTACTGCCTTGAAGACATTCAAAGGGCTGCAGCTGGCAAGATCTCTGGTGTACTTGGCACTGCTTTTGATGCTATACGGATAAGATATTAAAATAACATTTCCAACATGTAGATTTACTGTGTCTGCTTGTTCTTCTCTCCCCAGCCAGAGCCGTTTACAACGAGATTTTTCCTGATGCCACGAGACAGGCGGCACACAGCGCAGTCACCTTGCCGGCACCACCTCTGTCCCCAGAATCCCCCTGTGCCTGCCCTGGGTCCTCCCCCGAGGGAAGGTCCAGGATTCAGCCCCAGGCAGGATTTGCTCAGAAACATGTTTTGAGGCGATGGCTGTGGAGCTGGTGGCACCAGCACTCGTGCAAGGTCAGCCGAGACGGCGGGAATCAGACACTACCTGCAGTATCACATTAAGGGAAGCGTCTTAAAAGGCGCTGCAGGGGAGGAAGGCGTCAGCCCCGCTTGGTGTTTTACTGGTCTTCAAAGCAATTACTGGCTAGCAGAATTCTGCTTCAGCTCTAAGTGGCCGATCTGCTCGGCTTCTACTTCGCTAACAAAACTTCATCCAGCCACGAATTAAAATTTTCCTCTCCTTGGGCAACGTTCCCATACAATTCCATGCCACCGTGCTCAATTAAAACATTATCTAGGCTGCCAGCTTTCAGAGGAGGAGAAGAGAAAGAGTAGAGTCGTTTTATTTACACGGAGCTCTGCAAAGAGCCTTCTTGGCTCACTCTCCACATCCACGTCCCTGCTGGCCAATACGACTTTATTAATGTTTACGATACGGCCTACTTTTTAATGCGACTCCGTCCCACTGAAAGAATCCATTTGCATTTTTAATGAAATTGGGATAAGCAATCTCGGCCCATCCCCCAGCACAGCGGGCTCCGTAACCCTCGCACGCAGCCTGGGCACCGCCAGCCCCTCTCAGCCGGCTGCCGTGCCTCGCCTGCTGGGAACGCCGGGAACGCTGGAAACCCAGGTGTTCGACGGGACAGCCCCTTGGCCAACGGCTGCGGCTTTGCGCGGGGTTGGGGGCACCCGCTACAGCAGTTTGTCACCTAGTAACAAGTATGGAAAAATTCCCCAGGAAAACAAAAGAACTCCCAAAACCTCAACATAGTAGAAGATTGGAAAATATAAACAAAGATGCTTTTTTGTACAATATGTAATTGACCTGTTGAACTACTGTTGCCGGGTAATATTCAGGTCAATGAATTAGCAGTGTTCTGGAAAGGATAGATATATTAATAATAAAAATATTCAAAGATAAATTTAGAAAAGCTAAAATTATAATAGCTTTTATTTCTCTCACCCAATTTAGGCCCAGCCAGTACGTCTTTGCTTAATTACGTATCCACAGTTTATTTCATATTTTTTCATGATGAGTTTCCTTGTCCCACCTTCTGAAACCTTTGGGACTAATTGTACTTAGAGACAGATCTGTGAGCTGAGTAGACTGGTGGTATGGCAGCAGTTAGCAGTCCCCATGTTTCTACTTTTTAATCATCAAAATTCTCTATTGGCCACTGAAGTAATTTAAAAGCATTCCATAGGTTTCATCAAGTTCATTCACTGGGCCTAGTATAACTTTGTATACTTTATATTTGCATTGGTATTAGTTTGTGTGTTTCATTAAATCTGTTTTCATTTCAACATGCAGGTTTCCTCTGCTTTTCCCAATTCCCCTTCTCTGCTGGGGAGGGGTCATTGGGTGATAGAGCAACTGCTATAGCTTAGCCCTGGATATGGACTAAATGTATACAAGATATTAAATAGAACTGGCCCCAATACTAAGCCCAGGGGTGTGGGATTATTCCTGGAGGAAAACAGGCATGCCTGTTATCAGCAAGACTGTGTGGGAATAAATTGGGCTGCAGACTACGACCTTGAGGTATGCTTGAGAACAGCAAAGGAGGGAGAACAAAGCAGTGAAGCAAGAAGATAAAGAAGAAGAAAGTAGAAGATAACAAGGATGGTGGGTGGTGATGGAGGTGGTGTAGGATAGCCAATGATGTATTAGTTTAGGACGTGTAAACAGTGTGTGTTTAGAGTAGTTAACCAATAGCTGTTAATGGTAGCGTGTATACGGGAAGAGAAATTGTATATAACCCTGGCGAAAACGTTAATAAAGGACCCTCAACTTTGATCATATTGGTCCGTGTTGAGTTCATTCAGTTTCCGCAAGTGGCACCCAACGTGGGGCACCTTCTTGCTGCCATTCTGCAAAGGATTACGAGCAGCTGGAATGAGAAGGGAAGAAGAAGCCGTGGGAGGACCGACCGTCAGTCCGGCTGCCCCGGCCGGTGCGTCCACAGAGATGGAAAGACAGCTGTTGACTTGAAAGAGGGATCTCGCCCAGAGGAGGCGAGCAGTCGGGGGAGGAGATGGGGAATCTGCTCAGCAAAGAGGAAGAAGCGTTGTTAAAGCTCCTCCAGCATATTCTCTCTAAGAGAAGAATTAAATATGATGAACTTTCTCTCAAGCACCTCCTGCAATGGAGTAAGGAGAGAAATTTATTACAAGTGTGGGTACAGCCTTTGAGCTGAGCACTTGGGAAGCTATTGGAACCTCCCTATGGGACGACATATCAGACCGGTCTGAGATAGGGCATCTACCACCTCTCCCAGCAACCTGTTCTGGGGTTTCACCACCCTTGTTGCAAAAAAAATTTCTTTATGTTTATTCTAAATCTCCCTTCTTTTAGTTTAAAAACATTACCCCTTGTCCTGTCACAACAGGCCCTGCTAAAAAGATTGTCTTCATCTTTCTTATAAGCCCCCTTTAAATACTGAAAGGCCTCAATAAGGTGTCCCCAGAGACTCCTCTTCTCCAGGCTGAATAAACTCAACTCTCTCAGCATTTTTTCATAGCAGAGGTGTTCCAGCCCTCTGATCATTTTTTAAGACTTCCTCTGGACCCACACCAAAAGATACATACATGTCTTTCTTGTGCTGAGGACTCCAGAACTGGACACAGTGCTCCATGTGAGGTCTCACCAGAGCAGAGTAGAGGGGCAAAATCACCTCCCTTGACCTGTTGGCCACACTTCTTTTGATGCAGCCCAGGATACGGTTGGCTTTCTAGGCTGCAAGCACACATGGCTGGCTCATGTCCAGACTTTCATTCACCGGTACTCCCAAGTTCTTCTCCACAGAGATGCTCTCAAGTCCTTCATCCCCCAGCCTGTATTGATAGAAAGGGTTTCCCCAAACCCAGGTGGTGACCTTGCCCTTGGTCTTGTTGAACCTCATGAGATTCACATGGGCCCACTTCTCAAGATTATCCAGGTCCATCTGGATGGCATCCTATCCCTCTGGTGTGTCAACAGCACCTCTCAGCTTGGTGTCATCTGCAAACTTGCTGAGGGTGCACTCGATCCCACTATGTCATTTGTAAAGATATTAAACACCACTGGTCCCAATATGGACCCCTGAGGGAAATTACTCATCACTGATCTCTATTTGGACATTGAGTCATTGGCCACTACCCTATGGATGAAACAATCCAACCAATTCCTCATCCACCTCACAGTCCACCCATCAATTCCATATCTCTTCAATATAGAGAGAAGGCTCTTGTGGGGGACCGTATCAAAGGCCTCACAGAAGTCCAGATAGACAACATCCATAGCTCTTCCCTTGCCCACTGATGTAGTCACACCATCACAGAAGGCCACTAGGTTGGTCATACAGGACTTGCCCTTGGTGAAGCCATGCTGACTGTCTTGATCACCTCCCTGTCCTTCATGTTCCTTAGCATAGATTGAAAAAGAAGCCCCTGTGGAGCACAGAGATCAGGACCACTGCAAAGCACGTTTTGACTGTTTTCAGCTTCATGATGGTGATGAGTTCGCTGATGACACAAAACTGTGAGGAGTGACTGACACACCAGAAGACTGTGCTGCCATTCAACGAGACCTAGACAGGCTGGAGAGTTGGGCAGGGAGAAACCGAATGAAATATAACAAGGGTAAGTGTAGAGTCTTGCATCTGGGCAAGAACAACCCCATGTCAACATGGATTCCGTAAGGGGAAATCATGTTTGACTAATCTGATAGCCTTTTATGATAGCATAAGTAGCTGGTTAGATGAGGGGAGAGCAGTTGATGTGGTATTTCTTGACTTCAGCAAGGCTTTCGATACCGTCTCCCATGGTATATGGTAAAGAACTTGTTTCTAACATCCAATCTAAATCTACTCTTCTCTAGTTTAAAACCATTGCCCCTCATCCTGTCGCTACAGGCCTTTGTAAACAGTCCCTTTCCTACCTTCTTGTAGGTTGAGGATGTCCCTGCTCACTGCAGGGGGGTTGGACTAGATGACCTTTAGAGGTCCCTTCCGGCCCAAACCATTCTATGATTTTATGATTCTGTAATTAATCTGTGGAGGTACTGATACCAACATAACTGTTAAAACAAACTAATTAATGAACTCCAATAGAGGATGAGATATTTCAGCAAGTAACACAATAATCTATTGTAGCTAGATCAAGCTTAAAAGCCTACATTTTCAGGAATGCAGTAGTTATTGACTCCTGAGATGGAAAGCTAATAAATCTGTATTTTCAGAAATAAGGATATTGAGAAGTGCCTAACTAGCTTTTTAAAAGAAATCTACAAGTAGCATGATTCTCACTTATACACCTAAAGGCCACAGAAAAATGCTAAATGGCGGGAATATTCCCCTTAATGGTTACAAAAGGCTATGTTTTTGGAGACTGTTGTACAGGTAATGCAGAGGATGCTGAACTGCCATCAGTCTTGTAGATCAAAAATCACAGACTTTGCACAAGCAACCAAATACATTGGTGAGCCAAGAGGATACTACAGAACAAAACTCACATCACAGACCTTCACCTGCCCTGCAATCTGGTCACATTTAAAGAGTTACTTGGAGCAAGGCACCACCCAGTAAAGAACAGATTTATTCTGTTCTTACTGAAATTCTTCAATAATCTTAAACGTATTCTGCCAAAAGTATCTGAAAGTGAAAATTCAAAAGACAACATTGGTGACATTCAAAGGCCAAAAGACATTGTGTGACTTCTTGCACAGTGCAAATCAATGCTGCAACCTCAGCTGCACTGGTCACAGCAGCAATGGAAAACAGAGAGCATGTGAGTCTGCCTCTAGCTTGAGAAACACACTGGCGAGCTGGAGGATAAACTTCTCTGCTAAAGGTGACAACTTGCTTCTCTTCCCCTGGGTGTTATCCAACTATGAATTTAGTCTCATCTAAGTGATATTTTATAGAGGGAGAGTTCTGGCCTGATCTAACAATTATCATTTTTGCATTTACGAGAACAGATGAGATTTCACTTGCCGTTCATAAGTAACTCAGAAGACAGAAATTCTGATCTAAGAGAGTCCAATACTGTGTTGGTCTTTTATAATCTTACAGCCACAGGAAGGAGATTCATAATAACACAGCCTAATATGTAAGAAATACCAGGGAATTCAACCATACTCCACCTAAATAATGATATTGCATCTTGATGGTTTTAGAGAAAAATAGTAAGTTGTGGTAGGTTGTCTGGGGTGGGGTTTTTTGGATGTGTTTTTTGGGGGTTTTTTTGTTTGTTTTTTTGCGTTTGCCTTTTTTTTTCTTCTTTTTGTTTCCTCTCACAAACACAAAGGCAGGCATTTATCAAATGAATTTATTGGGATCATTTATTCAAGGTATGTAAATAGAGTCCATTTATTCACTCCTATGGAAGCCCCCCAGGGGAGTGGTTTAGTCATCATCCCTGAATGTGGTTAAAAAGAGTTTGGATGTGGTGCTTGGGGATATGGTTTAGCGGTGGGTTGTTAGAATTAGGCTAGTAGGGTTAGGTTGAGGTTGGACTTGATGATCTTGAAGGTCTTTTCCAACCTGAGCAATTCTGTGATTATGTGGTTATTAATAGGACACATTTTACTCAGAAGTGTTTTTATTTGTTTTTATATGTAGCATATAAGTCTAGAGAACAGAAGGATATGGGAAGAAGTCTATGAACTCTAGGCCTTTCAGGTAGATCAGTTATAAATGGAGATGGGAAGGTACTTGTTCAGCTTTTTTTTGGTACATACTCATGCCACTTAACTTCAGACACCTACAAGAAGGCAATTGCCCTAGGTTCTCCTACAGGCAGTGTACAGAGATAAGCCTTTGTTGAAGGCTCACTTAAGATCTGCCTAGTTATACTGAGATGCTTTTTTCTCTCCATCGATGGAAAGATAGGATATTGGTAGACCAAGCAGGCTTTTCACTTATATGGTTCAGTTACATTCCTAAAGTTGTTTGGGAGAATATCTTCATGCAGTCATTTGCAGTCTTTCCATGGATAGATGTATGGACTGTGGTGCAACTTTGTTCATGATTGCAAAAGTGAAGCAGTGAAAAGCTGGCTCAAAAAAATCATTGTTAGCTTTTTGCAAATACTATTTCTTGTTATTTAATACTAGATCTGTGTACTACCGGATCACCTGACAGTAAAATTTTGATCTGGATTGGGCATGAGCACACAGTTGTAGCTCTCCAGGGCAGAACAAAACAATTTTGATGCTGAACTTATGCTAGCTATATGCTGTTTGAACCAATGGTATTTTATCCAGTATAGATAAAGTAAAAATGGTGTGAAGAGATAATATCAGACCTATAATAAAGTCTGCAAAAAAAGTTATCTTCATTTTGAACCAATCTGAACTGACAAAGTAATTTTAAGTACTTTGTGTTATTTATAGTTATGTCACCTGCTATTAGATGCCCTGATGCTAGGTTTAATGTATCACAAGATATTATATATTAAGATACCACAATCTATTCAATCATGGCTTATATTGCTTCTGTGTCAAAAGTGATGATTATTTTAAAGTGCAATTTAAAAAAGCTAGAACTGTGAAGGAAAACTGCTGTTAAATCCTAGAAATTACTTTAAAAAGGAAGAAAAAAATTTGTTGATATTAGTGCATTTAAATATAATATCTACATATTATGTCAACATGTATCTATTGTGATGTAATCTTCAGTTAACAAGCAACAACTGAGGTTGCTTGTACATTCAAGATCTTTTTCCCTCTGCACTTCTGTTCTCTGCATATTCAAATTCTGAAGCAGGCTCTGTCGGCAAAAGATTCCTTGGCAGGTAGAGGAATCAGGGACTCAAACAGTGATACCTTGGGTGCTTTTCTCTGGCCCCATTTGAGGTGTTTTGTTACAACTTGTCCTGGTTTGAGTGAGAACAGAACTAATTCTGTTCAGTGATTTTACTTTTCAGCTCAGTTCTTCTAATTAACCGTCACTAATTTGTCATTTCACCTCCCTATAACCTCACAACATCTCAACAAACTTAAGGTCACAGCCAAGAGATTACGATAGTGAACATGTGATTTTTTTGTTCCAGCTCAAGTGATTAAAAAACCTAGCTCATAGTTCCAGTTACTGAGCACCATTAAGTTGCTGGTTTTATATATATAGAATATTTTGTACAAAAATGCATTAAAAAAATGAAGTCATAAAGCCAAGTGTTAAAAAGTTGATGAGAACCAGTATTGAACTTTCTTTAGCATAATCAACCCAAGGGAGAATCAATAATAGAAAATTTCAGCTCAAATGGTAAAAATCTTGCAATGAATGAAATAACTGAGGCAGAAGACATATAATGGTTAATGCAGGCCAAAATTCACTGTAGGTTGAATGATTTGTTTCACCTATGTCAGAGGTCTGATTCTTTTTAGAGTTCCCTGAGGCTGTTTCTAATGAAATTTTAGCAGTAATGTAGAAGCCATGCTTTATCACCTTATACTGTGGCTATTTGATATAACTTAGTGTCCCACTGTGATGGTTTTCATATCTAGGATAAGCTTGGTCTGAAGTAAAAGCAGAGTTTGAGTCGCGGTTAAGGTTTGGTTTCAGTCAATCTTGCTGAAACATTGTAAACTATCCTCTTGATTTTTTGATACCTTTTGATGTAAATCATAGAATATACCTCTTCAAAAGCTAGGTATGACCTGGAATCAAAATAGTAAGGATCTAGAACCAGTAATAAGAGTTTGTATTCCATTATAATATCCAAAGAGGCTGTCTTTAAACCAAGTCCTGTTGTTTGTCTTATTTGTTCTTTTTTAAAAAAAAAAATAAATTCTTCCTCCTATTTATTCTAATACTGACAAAGTCTGTTGACTGATAGTTTGACTCTGAGATAGTGACATACATATTCTATGTAAAATATATTCCTAATATAAGATTAAACTAAGGCAGAATGCCTCATTAAAAGTTGTATGTCCTAATAACAACCACCATTTTTCTAGCTGACGTACGACTTAAAATTTTTGAAATAGTGTTATGAATAAAGTCTAAAGAATATTACCAATTTAATTAGGATTATGTTAACAAAAAATATTTGACTGTTACATTTGTGGAAATTAAAGTTAGGTCACATAAAATTCCCTTTTCAATTTAAATGAAAATGGATATAATTCCATTATTTGTGTCACTTATCCTTCCACTATTTAGAAATACAATTAATTAAGTAAAGGATCAGATAGATTCCGTATTTATGTTTTGGACAGGGTATTTTTTTGACAGGATTTTGTTTTAAGAATTCTTCAAGAGTAATTAAAATTGTGTTTCGTTTTCTTCAGGGCAGTTTGCTGCATGTTTCAGAATATAGTAGACTTCTGTGTTGAACAGAAATCTGCTATTTAGATTTTGATTATTTCATTCTGGATAGATCTAAGCCTCCTCTTTCCTGATTAATTCAGACAACTTGGATATGTCCTAGGGAACTGGAAAAAATTTAAATAATCCATGGAGAATTTATTCCAAATTTGTCAAGGGCTTGAAATTTACTATCACTCACACCGCTCACACTCAGTTTCCCCGTGCACTGCACACTCACACCGCACACACTCAGTGTCCCCGTGCACTGCACACTCACACTGCACACACTCAAGGTCCCCCTGCACTGCACACTCACACCGCACACACTCCAGGTCCCCGTGCACTGCACACTCACACCGCACACACTCAAGGTCCCCGTGCACTGCACACGCACACTGCACACACTCAGTGTCCTCATGCACTGCACACTCACGCTGCACACACTCAAGGTCCCCGTACACTGCACACTCACACCGCACACGCTCCCACTCAGCAACCACAGCCCCGTCACCTCCGCACGGGATCGGCGGTACCTGCGCAGACGACGGCGGCATCCTCGCGGTGCTGGCAGTTGGTGACCCCCCACGGGGACGCCGGACACTCCAGCAGGGACGACTCGTTCCCCCGGCACCGCACGTCGTCCAGCCAGATGGGTCCGCTGCCCTCGCCAAAAAACGCGGCCCGCGGCGCATCGAGGGCAGCCCCGCAGCCCAGCTGCCCGCAGACCACCGCCGCGTCCGGCAGCCCCCACAGGTCATCGCAGACGGTGCCCCAGCGCCCGGCGTGGAAGATCTCGAGGCGCCCGGCGCAGCGCCCCGTGGACCCCACCAGCCGCACCGGGGGAGCCCCTGGGAGAGGGGCTGGGTCAGCGCGGCCCTGGCGCCCGTGGGGAGGGTCCCCGCGTACGCTGTGCCTGTACACCCCCTACCCGTGCACACCGTGCCCATGCACACCCTACCCGTGCGCACCATGCCCGTGCACCCTGTACCTACACACACAGTAGCCAGGCCTACTGTGCCCATACCTGCTGTACCCCTGCGGGCTGTGCCTGGCATGCCCATGCACACTGTACCTGTGCAGGCTGTACCCGTGCACACTGTACCCACGCCCACTGTACCTCTGCAGGCTGTACCCGTGCACACTGTACCCGTGCCTACTGTACCTGTGCAGGCTGTACCCGTGCACACTGTACCCGTGCCCATTGTACCTCTGCAGGCTGTACCCGTGCACACTGTACCCATGCCCATTGTACCTCTGCAGGCTGTACCTGTGCACACTGTACCCATCCACATTGTACCTCTGCAGACTGTACCCATGCACACTGTAGCCATGCAGGCTGTACCTGTGCCCACCATACCCATGCCCACTGTACCTCTGCAGGCTTTACCTGTGCACACTGTACCCATGCACACTGTACCCAAGCCCACTGTACCTTAGCAGGTTGTACTCGTGCACACCATACCTGTGCCCTCTGTACCTCTGCAGGCTGTACCCATGCACACCGTACCCATGCCCACTGTATCTCTGCAGGCTGTACCTGTGCACACCATACCCACGCCCACTGTATCTCTGCAGGCTGTACCTGTGCCCACCGTACCCACGCCCACTGTACCTCTGCAGGCTGTACCTGTGCCCACCGTACCCACGCCCACTGTACCTCTGCAGGCTGCACCGGCGCACACTGTAGCAGGTGGCTGGGTGTTGGTGGGCGGCAGTGTGGAGGTCCAGGGGGGCTCGGTGGTGCCCAGGGGTTATAACATATTTTTGTTCTGGGCTGGTGAAAGCAGAAATGCTAGAAATCTGCCATTGTTAGAAGGGAGAAAGAGACCTTGGAAAGGGGAATTGGTAGCAGCCTTGCCATGTAGGTGTGGTTCAGCAGTGCAGCTAGCTCTTCATTTGTCTCTACTGTTTTCTCAACTATTGTTGCTTTAGTTGGCTATTTCTCTTGATTCTTTTTTCATGACTGTGGTAAAGGGCTGTCTCATCACAGCTAAACAGATTCACTGTGACCTGTTCATCTTTATTGCTACCATTGTATCCTAGGGAAAACTACTAAGGCAGATGCTTTGTCACTCAGAGCCTCTTCAGCATTACACTTTCCTAATGCTATCTAATTTTTGCTTGTGTCAGAAGTAAATTGTCTGCATTTAATTAAATTATTAAAATTTATACAGTAAACAGATAAAACTTACACCCTCAAGACATTTGATGTCATCTTTCCTCTGAAGAAATGCTCTTCAGTCTCTTCTTGAAGCTTCTATTGCACAGTTGCTGCTGCATAGCTCTGTTGCTTTTACCTCTCGCCACTAATCGTAACACCCGCTTACAGTTTTAGATGTTTAGATGCTTTGGCCATTTTGTTTTGGATAAGAAGTCACCTCGGTGCTCCTGGTGTCAGACAATCTGAATGGGATTTTGCCTGCTAGGAAAAAAAAACTTGATCAAATTTTGAAGTGCATTGTTCTGGATGAGTATGCTGGGAATCTGAAGCTTTATCTGTGTGAGGCAAATATGGGCTTGACTAATCTCTTTCTCATTAGAAAGTATGCTGTAGTCTGGAAAAAAACCATCTTCCTTCAACCTTTATTCTCAACAGAACTTTAAATATGTTTAGGGTTCTTGATAACTCTGCCTCACTGTCTTCTCTGGTATATCTCCTAATTGCCATCACGGAAAAGTGTAGATTCGTGTGCTGAACTGCAGCACAACGTGTCAAAGAAAACATCTGCTGATAACACATTAGCAGTGTGATGCTATGCAACCTGGTGGAATGCGGAGTCATTTCTTAATATATGAATAATTACAATATATCAATAATTACATTTAGGATGTCACTTTGATAAGGGGGCAATACTCCAAACCCACTGTCCACCAAAAAAAGAAGGAAGGAGCGAAGAGAAAGCTTCAATATTTTTCCACTGATTTGGCAGATGCCACTGGGTGTGTCCTGTCTGCTGTATGATAAGTCTTGTGTCTAGTGGCATTGCACACCTAAGCCTGCAGAAAGAAATAAATAGATCCAGTTCAGTTATAGTTCCAGTAGTTAATGATATACATTGATCTTGGATTGACCTTGGATTTTAGTTCCAGAATTACATCTGTTCTAACCAAACCTTATTTGTTTATATAATGTTTATAATACATTATAATCTATATGCATAATTTTTGCATCCAGAATGTTGAATCATGCATCTGTAGATTTCGGATATTCTATTCAAATCCCAACTTCAACTTCTAGGACTAATGTGTGCATAGTATGTCTATTTTATTTTTTTTGGGGGGGGGGGGGGGTTACTTCACATTGAGTCTTGTAATGACCTTTTTTGGCTTTGGCACCGTTAGCAAATGGTCCAGCTGCAGCCTTTGGGAGGTGGAAATAAGTTGTGTTATCATTTCCCAAAGGGCCAAAAAAGGAGTTAGGGTAGCCATTTTTCTGGCTGGTACAATAGCAGGCACCAGTGCTGTTTTTCCGCTCACAAGTTTGATTGTAAATATGGTTTTCAGACCATCAGAGAACCATGGTTTCATTTCTATTTGACCAGTATCCCTTAAACCCTCTGTTATGTCTAGTTTCATCAAGCCACATCCATATGTAAACAGCCCAATTTTCATTAATTGTTTTAACAAACTTATATGTGAGTGTCCATTGATACCTGCTTCTCCCCACATTCCCCCTTCCCTCCTGGGTGTGATTTAATCAATATCTACCCACAGCAGGAAATTGAATTGGCCATCTTTCATCATCATTCCAAGTGGTGTTATCAGTGTCACTATAATTGCTTGCAATGTGTGCTGGAGTGAGGGGTGTAGTGGCCCATGGCCAGCTTGGTGAGCCTAGAGGTCCTCTACAAACCCAACAGTGGCTCAAATTAAAGGTCTGACTAATTGTTTTTGCTAACACAATAAATTTATTATCCTCAAAAGGATCATATGGGTCGAGGGAGGTGGAAATTAGCCCTTCTTCAGAGTGGTGGGTTTACCCTGGCTGGGCACTAGGTGCCCACCAAGCCCTTCTATCACTCCCTCCCAACCTCCATCAGCACGGCACGCAGGGAGAGAATAAGATGAAAAGAACCATGGGTTATGATAGATAAAGTTGTTATTCTCTACTTCCTGTCTGCAGGCAATGTCTGGGAAGCAGGGCTCCAGAACATGTATCAGTTGCTCAGAGGACAAGTCAAATGCCCCCCCATCTTCCTCCTGCCCTCTCCCTCTATAGCTGAGCTGACGTCATATGGTATGGAATATCCCACTGGTCAGCTTAGGTCGTCTGTATCACCTCCCCCATCTTGCCTCCCCAGCCTCTGGTGCCGTGTGAGCACTGGCAGTCATAACACGAGTGTGTTATTAACACCCTCCAGCTCCCAGTACTGCAGCGTGAGGGCTGGATGGGGAAAAGCAGCTCAGCCAGGCCCACTACAATCTCCACCTCTTATTCCATATCATTTGCGTCATGCTCAGGCCCCACGTAGTACATACTTAACCATTCCATCATATTCAGTTCTCATTACCAAAAATCCCTTATCACAAACACTCACATCTCAATCTACAAACTTAAACCATCTCTATACCCAACCAATACATTGTCATCAACTACTATCCCCTGTCCTTTAACAAATAGTCCCTCATTCCATGAGCTTCCTTCACTTGGGTCTCATCTGTCAGGGTGGATGTTCCGGTCAGGAGAAGCAGTATGTCTAATTGTTGGGCACCAACACCGGCTAGATCTGGGCCCTCACTGTACTCATCTGGTCCTTCGCGAAATTCACTTTCTGTTATTCCATCTCCTTCCTTCAGCATCACTTCCTGCAACATACAACTCACATTCCAGATTATCTTTCTGCCAAGGTCAAATCTCCTTGAGGTACACAGCTTCACTACATCTTTATAGTCTACGTGAGAGACCTGTCCTCTCTTCCAAAGGTCATAGACTCTCCTTTTGTTCTTGGGGTCCAGCCAAAGGTCCCTATTTAGCCAGGTCAGTCTCTTTCCTCACCTGCTTGTTTTTCAGCAGGTAGGGACAGCCTGCTCCTGCGCCTTTAAGACTACTCTCTTGAAGTATGGCCAGCCTTGATGGACTCCTATATCCTTTAGCACAGCCTCCCAGGGGACTTTGTCAATCAGTCTCCTGAACAGGTCAAAGTTTGCCCTCTGGAAGTCCCAGGTGGCAGTTTTACTAACCCCTCTCCTTGTTTCCCTAAGGATTGAAAACTCAATCATCTTGTGATTACTATGCCCTAGATGGCCTCCAACCTTTACTTCCCCCACAAGTTCTTCCCTGTTCACAAGGAGCAGGTCAAGAAGTGCACCTTCCCTGGTTGGCTCATTTATCAGCTGTGTGAAAAAGTTGTCCTCCACACATTCCAGGAACCTCTTGGATTGTTCCCTCTCTGCTGAGTTATATTCCCAGCAGATATCTGGGAGGTTAAAGTCCCCCACAAGCACAACAGCAAGTGACTGAGATTTCTCTCAGCTGCTTATAGGAAGCTTCATCCACCTCACTGCTTTGATTGGGGGGCCTATAGCAGACTCCCACAACTGTATCAGCCTTATTAGCCCTTAACCTAATCCAAACAGACTCAACCCTGTCGCTATACTTAGATTTCTGAGGTCTCGTGACATTCTCTAACATATAGGGCCATTTCACTACCCCTCCTTCCCTGTCTGTCCCTCCTGAAGAGCTTGTAGCCTTCGATTGTGGCACTCCAGTCATGTGTAGCATCCCACCACGTTTCTGTGATAGCCACTATGTCATAGTTTTCTCTGTGCATCATGGCTTCAAGCTCCCCCTGTTTGTTGCTCATACTTCGTGCATTGGTATAAATGCACTTCAGATGAGTTAATGATACCAATATCTTTTCATGAGTGTGTGCCCCATTTCCTTCCAAACCCCTCTCAGGTGCTTCCATGATTTCTAAATTTCTAGCCTTCATCTCGAATCAAGTGGCAGAGCAAGAGTCTACACTAATCAACCAGCCTTTCAGCCTTGGCATGCTTCCTTTGGGCTTATTCCTAGCTGGTCCAGTTATCTTCCCTTCACACTTCATATCTAGTTTAAAGCCCTATCAATCAGCCCTGCAATCTACTGTGCAAACACTCTCCTCCCCCTTTTTGAAAGGTGCCCCCCATGCGATGCCAGCAAGTCTGGTGCTGTATAAGCCATTCCATTGTCAAAGAACCCAAAATTGTTATGGTGACACCATTTACGAAGCCATAAATTAACAGACGGTATGCATCTGTCAATTATTGTGTCTCTTCCTGAAACTGGAAGAAGAGAATATAACCTGTGTGCTAGATCCTCCCATCATCTGTCCCAGGGCTTTAAAGTCTCTCTTCATCCTTCTCAAACTACTGTTTTCAACTTCATCTCCTCTTATGTGAAAAATTAATAAAGGGTAGTAGTCTGAGGGCTGCACCAAACTGGGAAGTTTACATTTTTCGATACACGTGATTTCTACCGCACAGAAAAAAAAAATACTTGCTAAAGGCCATATATTGGAAGTAAAACTAGTTTTCGATTTTGAAGTGAATGACAGCAATACAATGCTTCAGTGAAATCACTGAGATAAGGGCTACCTTATTACACTGTTGGAACACCTACAGATGCAGGTAATACTGAGAAAGGAAAGTTAAGGGACATTAACGGGTGATTTTCCTTTTTTTAATACCCACTTAAATTTAAGGGGTTTATAGTTTATACACATTTACACTCAAACAATTAATTGGAGAGCTTGAACGATTCGGAAGGGACTTTCATATTGTCAGAAATCAAAGTGTAAAGGATTTCTACTTGTTCATAAATTATTCATCCTATCCGTGAATCTTGATATCGGTAGGACACCTTTTCAACAAAGAAGAGCAGAAGGCGACAAGTACAGACGCACTCCCTAAATTTGTGGACCACTTATAAATTGTCTAAAGATGTAAATTCCTATCGGTTGTGTATTCCCGTATCGCTGTGTATATATATATGCTCCCATAATGGGTAGAGACCTCTCCTTCCAAGAAAGCAAACACAACTACAATTGCATCAAGTGGCTCGGAGATTAATCAGACAGATCAGGGATGATAAGAGTGGGAAAGACACTTATAAGGATGGGGGGTGGGGAGAGGACAAAATAGCTGCACAGAGAAACAATGCTTGGACAAGTGAACCCATCGCAACACAAGTAGAGTTTTTGCAGCATTTCATCTCAAAAGATGGGCTACACTTTCCTCCTTCACGAGAAACAACTTCACCTTTCATAGACAAAACACACACGTTTCAGGAAGGAAAAACTTCAAGCATCATTCTCATTTCCTCAACTGTGTCATGTAGAATCAGCAGATCTCATTCTATGCAATAAGCATTCAGGCTCACCATTAAAATAGAAAATAACTGTACAAAACAAATCATACCAGGATAAATTCCATGAATCTCATTAACTCTGCCATTTCTGCTATTCTCGGCATCAGGGGAGAGAACAATCTATTCATGGAGCCACAAGCACCACTCTTTTTGGATACTAAAGACGTTGCTACAAGATATCAGTTCAGGTTCAAGTACATTGGTTTTTGGGGAAAAAAAACAAACAAAAACGATAAAGAAGGAAAAATCCCCAATAACAAGCGTCCATCACATACGCCCAACTCCATCATACTGAATCATTAATATACCATGTTCATAATTACTAACTCATAAGAGTTGTAGTCAAGAACTATCAGCTGAACCCGAACGGTGGACCACCGAAGAACCAAGAAGTGCCGCCGCTATCTAACCACTCTCAGTGGAATAGGGATGGGAAGGGGAATTCTTTCAGTCCCACATGGAGACACGGACCAGCAATCCCCGTCAAAGAGGACAAATGATGACGTCTGTTCAGAAACACTGAATAAGAAAGAAGAGATCGCGCGGCGTTACCGACCTGAGAGGCGTCGGGGTCCACCGACGACGGGTCTCCCGCGTCGACGGCGTTGTTCCCGCTGCTGTTGTTCGGTCTCGGCTTCCCGCTGGGGACATGGTTTAGGGACCCTGGCAGTGCAGGGTGAACGGTTGGACTCGATGATCTTAAAGGTCTCTTCCAACCAGATGATTCTATGATTCTATGATTCTATGATTAACTCAATTCTTTCCAACTGTCCTGTTTTGAGATAGAACAGAACTAATTCTGTTCAGTGATTTTTACTTTTCAGCTAGGTTAACTTATCTGAAGTTAATGGCATATTTTTGCAGACAGTGTCTGCTTCTAGAAGTGATAACACTTGATGTTTATAGTTACTACCAAGAACTGGTGTGCAGAAAGGCTCTTGCTTGTACTTGCTCCTGTGCAGACCAAGGTCACTGATAAATCTTATGTACCACGTTGGAGGTGCAGAAAGGAAAAGACCACAGCAGAATGGAGGAGGGGACAGGACAGGTGACCGTAAACTAACCAACGAGATATTCTATCCCATATACATCATATTCAGTATAAAGCTGAGGGATCACGAGGGATAAACTCTCTTCTTCAATAGCTGGCGTCCAAGGAGGACTCTCTCCATTCTGACTTCGATCGCAATCTGTGCATTCCTGAATCCAGTTCCTATCTGGGACTTCCCCAGTGCCTGCTCACAGCATCAGTGGTGTCGGTGACATAATTGTCATCAGCAGGGTTTGGTTCAATATTTTTTTTAAATATATTTGTATATATTCCATTTTATTGTTACTACTTTCATTAAATGTCTTTTAGTTTTCTTTTCCAATCCATAAGTCTCTCTCCTTTATTCCCTTTCTCTTCCCCTTTGGGAAGGGAGAGGGGTTAATAGATAGCATCTGTCATTAGTCTAGTGGCTGGCCCAGACTTAACCCTTGACACCAGCTATTAAATATTGGACCTTATTAACCAGTTAGTCTTAAACTTTTCACTTAACTCATGAAACTTATGCAACTCTTCACTTCATGTTCATAATGGCTTGGATAATTACCCTATACTGGGTTATAATCTTTTAAGTATTGAACATAGTGGATATTTGGTCCTGTGTCCTAACTTGGACTTTCAAATTGATATAGCTCCAAATAGCCAAGTAAATAACACTCATTAGCTTTTTTGTTAAAATGAAGAATCTGTATTTTACTGTAATTAAATAAATTTATCCAAAGCTTCAGTGTTTTAGGAAGGCAACAAGAAATGCCAAAGCCTTCTTAGAACTTAAACTGGCAAAGGAAGTAAAAGAGAACAAGAAGAGCTTCTTCAAATGTATCAGTAGTAAAAGGAGGAATAAGGAAAATGTGGCCCCACTGCTGAATGAGGTGGGAGCCCTGATAACAGAGGATGCAGAAAAGGCAGAGTTGCTGAATACCTTCTTTACTTCAGTCTTTACTCCTAAGACTAGCCCTTGTGAACTCCAGACCCTGGATATAAGAGAGGAAGCCTGGAAGAGGGAAGACTCTCCACTACTCAATGAAGAGTGGCTCAGAGATCAGTTATGTAAATTGAATATTCACAAGTCCATGGGCCCTGATGGGATGCCCCCAAGAGTGTTGAGAGGGCTGGCTGGCGTTATTGCTCTACCACTCTCCCTCATTTTTACAAGATCCCTGGAGGGGGATGGATGAGACGCCCTCCACATGTCCCTTCCCACCCAACCCAGTCTGTGATTCAAGTCTAGCCGTTCCCCCATCACTACCTGCTCACTGCTCATCCATGTCCCTCAGCCCCACAGCCCCCTTTCCAACTGTGCTGGTGCCAGCGTGGGCTGCAAGTGGTGCCCCCCAAGTCAGTGAGGGGACAGGGGAGGCCTCGCTGTGGTGGGTCAGGGGAAGAGCTCTCCCATGGGCAGGTGACACATGGTGTCAGCAGGGGTGTAGGAGCAGTGGGAGCTGAGCCCAGCTTGGCTGGGCACCAGGGCCTGGAACATCTGTCCTCGTGCTCCTGGCGTCACGGTGACTTTGTTCCTCTCTGGGCAGGAACTCGGGTTTCCTTCTGCCCAGTCCTGGCTCTGGTGGAGGCAGGTGGCTCTTCTTGGACCGAGCGATGGTCCCAGTGCTCCGAGTGTCCCAGTGGCTCTTGGCCAGGCTCTGTCCTGCACCCCTGCTTTAGGACACACACCTTCGGGGTGCTGCCAGGAGCAACTTGGACGTGCCCGAGCTCAGCCCACCCAGAAGGCTTTCACGGGGTGGTGACGTTCCTCTTGCTCTCCCAGAACTTCCTGTACAAATGCATCGGGACGACACTCGGGGCCTGCGCCAGCAAAGACCTTGTGCAGAAGCAGCTCCAGGAGCTCCTGGAAACAGCCAGATACCATGAGGAGGCAGAAAGGGAGGTGAGCAGCTGTGCCAAATATCCTGTGGGTCATCCTGATGGCCCAGGAGAGCCGTCCTACCGTGCTGATCTCTCTGTGCCAGTCCCACCGAGCCTTGCCTGGGCTCGTACCTCCTGGAGAATGGTTTGTGGGGTGGATCTGGGTGAATGAGCCCAGAAAAGTGAAGAGCCCACCTGCAGCAACCCAACAGCAAGAGGGCTCTGAAACTGGCTGAGGTGCCTTGGGACACAATCTCAAGCGGTGCATGGCCCCAGACTGGGTCAGGGTGGTGTTCCCCAGCCCAGAGCATGCTGGCTGAGCTGCTTCCTCAGGGGCATCATCGAATTGATTCACAGACTGGTTTGGCTGGGAAGGGACCTTAATCTGATCCCACCCCTCAGCAGGGGGAGTGTCTGGAGCAAGCACCAGAGCTTGGTTAAGCATCACCAGGGCTGGGCAATGAAGGCACCGCTTCCTGCTGGTGTATTTTCCTGCCTTCCTCCAGGGACTCGCTTCGTGCTTCGGGATCTGTGCAATAAACCACTTGGAGGAGACGCTGGCCAAGCTGGAGGATTTCGTTCGCTCCGATGTCTTCAAGAAATCTGTGGGGCTGTTCAGTATCTTCAAGGTAAGAGCTGATGGGCCCTGGCCGTAGTGCAGGGGAAACATTGGCTACTGGGCTGAGGGTCACCCAGGCCAAGGGCCGGGTCCTGCCCTCGGGTCCCCACAGCCCCCGGCCCCGCTCCAGGCTGGGGCAGAGCGGCTGGAAAGTGCCCGGCGGGAAAGGCCCTGGGGGGGTTGGTGGCCAGGGGCTGGAGATGAGCCAGAGAGTGCCCAGGGGACAAGAAGCCACCCACTTTCCCTAAACTGTATTAATAACTATCACTAGGGACAGGAGAAGCACACATATTTTAAAAGGCAGCAGTAGTTGCCCCACATCAGACATAAAGGGAGAATTTGAATCTGAGTTTTACTTGTTTTCTGTCCAGAATCATGACTCTCTTTTGTTGCAAAAAATTTTTGTGTTAGATTTGACTGAAATGTCTAAAGATACATACAAATAAGTCAAGTTAACAAGAAGAAAGAAAAGATCTTTCCTGTAAGGTCTCCAAAATAATAATTTCTCTACTCTACGAAAAGGAATTATTTTTATTTGGTTGTTTGGTTGGTTTTTTTTTCCTCCAGGGTGAGCTTTTAATTTTAATTGAAGATAAAAATATATGAAAAGGTAGGTTTTGTTTCCTAGAATGTTTGGCCTAGTATTTTCTATACCAGGTCACTGAGAGTGCTTCTGTCTGTGGAGCCAGTAATCTCTCTAGCACCCTGAGGACTATCCTCCTGCCACCCAACACACATGGCTTGCTTTGTGTGGAAACCGAGTAGAGGAGAAGGGATGGTCTTCTGCAAACATACCTGCTGAGGTTGTTTGAGTCTACTGCTAGGAAATATCTCTGAGAGTCCATACTTGTACGCCCATAGGACCATGTCAAATGGGACTAAGGAGTCCTCACTCATGTCTGTTCTGAGTGATTTTTGAATCTTCTTCCTGTCCCAGTCCCCACTGACTTAAGTAAGTGGAAAGGGATTGCATCCAATTCCCTCAAAGCAAGGACTAGTCTGAACCTCAAAATATCAGCTATTTTTTGTGCATGATCAGAGCAGTGGAAGCTGTCATTTATATTCTTGGATCAGGTGTGCACTTCTGCCAAATGCAGTCACTGTTTGATCCACATACAGACCAGTGAATTGATCTGTACTTTTTTTCCCTCGTGGCATATCTCATTCTGCCATAATTTTTGTACAGGATTTAACAAAGACAGATATGTAAATAGGGAATGACCCTTTCTAAACTTCGTCTGTGGTTCTTTTTATATTGCTTCTGGTAAAATGAAAATATCTTTAGATGCCAAATGAGAGCAAGAGTGTCCTGATTTGAGTGAGAACAGAACTAATTCTGTTCAGGGATTTTACTTTTCAGCTCGGTTCTTTTAACTAACTGCACTTTCCAAAGTTAGCAGCCTGTTTTCCCAGGCAGTGTTTGTTTCTGGCAGTGATTACACCCCATGTTTAGCGTTACTACCAAGGATTGGTATGTAGACCAAGGCCACTGCTGGATCTGGTGTACCACTTTGGGGGGTGCAGAAAAGTGAAAGGCTGCACCTGCAGGGAGGAGCAGACAAGACAGGTAACCCCAAACTGACCAACAAGGTATTCCATCACATCTACATCATATTCGGTATAAGGCTGAGGGATCTGAAGGGTCTGTGGCTCTTCTCCCCTCTTGGCCCGCTTTGTCAGCTTTGCTTGATGTGGCTCAGGTCCTCTTCTGGTTTCTTCCTCAGAGCACCCAAGGAGGACTCTGTCTGTTCTCCCTTCAATCCCAACCTGTTTGTTCCTGAACCGGGTACCAGAACCAAACCTCAACAGAGTCCTGTTAAATCAGGTTTGATCTACAGTAAATCTCAAAATTCAGGTTAAATCAGGTTTAATCCCCGTGAAACCTCAACAGAGTCCTGTTAAATCAGGTTTGATCTACAGTAAATCTCAAAATTCAGGTTAAATCAGGTTTAATCCACGTGAAACCTCAACACGTTCCTGTTAAATCAGGTTTATTCCACGTGAAACCTCAACAGGGTCCTGTTAAGTCAGGTTTAATTACAGTAAATCTCAAAATTCAGGTTAAATCAGGTTTAATCCACATGAAACCTCAACAGGGTCCTGTTAAATCAGGTTTAGTCCACGTGAAACCTCAACAGGGTCCTGTTAAATCAGGTTTAATCCACGTGAAACCTCAAAATTCAGGTTAAATCAGGTTTAATCCACATGAAACCTCAACAGGTCCCTGTTAAGTCAGGTTTAATCCACGTGAAAACTCAAAAGCTTCACCTGGAATCACGTTTGATCCACGACATCACCTCTTGCATCCTCTTTTTTTCAACCCCAAAACCTCCTTTTCCAGTTGATTTGGCCTCTGGGAAGAGCTGTTTCCAGTTGCTGCCTACTGGAGCTGACTGGGAAGAGCGGAGCCTCCCAGTCCCACGAGCTTTGGAAGAATTGGGAACGAAAACTGGAGAAGTTTGGCAGAATTAGGGCAAAGTTTTCTGGGAAATGAGGGATTGGGGGCATCAGGAAGGGAGCTTTGAGTTGGCGGCTGCCAAAGAACCCAAGAGGACGCTCAGGGAGACCCCTTACCAAGGGATTTCACCCCAAAAAAGAGAGCAACTGCCAAAAATTGGAGGTGGATCCTCCAGTACAACCCTTCGGGGACCCGGAGGATGAGGAGAAGGATCCGGAAGATGAAGAGAAGGACCTGGAGGAGAAGAAGAAGGACCTGGAGGAGGAGGAGGAGAAGGACCTGGAGGAGAAGGAGAAGGACCTGGAGGAGGAGGAGAAGGACTCACTGTAAAAAAATCTCATCAGTTTGAACTTCAACGTTAAAAATTTCACCCCGTTTGAACCTCGTCCTAAAAAATGTCGCCATTTCGAACCTCACCGTAAAAAAATGTTGCCATTTTGAAGCTCGTTGGAGAAAATCTTCCCATTTTCAACCACGTTTTCGGGTGCATTTCCCCATTTTGAGGCAGGAAAAAAGCCCTTTTCCCTCCCGTCCTGTCCTCTGAGGAATCGATAAATTCCCCTGTTTACCCCCAAATCTGCGGCTCCTTCGGGTGAGGTCATCGGTGAGGTCAGCAGTGATGTCACAAGCGAGGTCGTCGGTGAGGAGCCAGTGCCGTAGAGAAGCAGGTCCAGGTTCTAAGGACCAGTTTGGGGTCTCGAAGAACCAGTTTGGGGGCTGGAGGGACCAGTTTGGGGGCTCAGAGGGGTCTCTCCCCACACCAAACGCTGCTCCCAGTCCCTTGGGGGGTGGACGGGACCGGAAGGGCGCCGTGGGGGGCAAGAGGGGGCAAGCAAGGGGATATCTCGGCGGTCGCCGTATCTTTCAAAAACCATTGGGGGGGGGGGGACGCTGGTCGGGACAGGGCAGGTTGAGGTTGGACCCGAGGAGAAATGTCTTCTCCAGAAGGGTTGTCCAGGCCTGGCCCAGGCTGCCCAGCTCCTCCATCCAATCCTTTTTCCTGCATCTTGGAGTCTGTTGGCCAAGCCCCAGAAGCCTCTTCCCACATGCAGGAGACAGTAAGAAAAGGAAGGATTTTGACCACGCGCCGCAAGAACCGTGGCCAACTCTCCCGGCACACCAGGGTGAATCCCACCCGGCCACGTGGGCTGATGTCCAGCAAACCCCACACGGATTCCACTGGGAGATCTTCCCTCCCGCAGTTGTGGTCCTCCAACCACGGGCTCCACGAGGTCACGGAGCCCACCGCTGCTGTTAAAGACGATGGAGAAGCTACAAAAGGTTTCCCCTCTTTATGAGGTGACCAACGTCACCAAGTGATGGACCAATGGTTATTTTCCTCCTCCTTCCGCTGTTAAAATACCTAAAACCCCTTTTTTTTTTTTTGGTATCCACCACGAGCACCACCCAGACACGAGGCTGGAGGGGGCACCTCACGACCACGACTTTCATTTCATCGGTGGCCAACTCCAGGGCAGGGTCAAGGAGACCTCGTCCCACCACAGCAGCTCCTTGCTGCTGGTGTTGGGAGATGGTGACGGCGTCTCCATCCCCACCTCGACCCCGCGGCAGCTCGCTCTTGAGAAGGGGTGGTGGCCACGGCCGCTTCTCCCCCCACAGGTTTTTATCTCCTCAATATTGAGTAAAAAAAGTGAGATATAAGGTTTTCCGGACATCTGGCAGCAGAAGACCGACGCGGGCTGGAGGACAGGAACAAGCCACCCCAAAAAGGACCCGCAGAACATCTACACCCCCGCTTGCCGCCGCCGACACCTTCGTTTTCCGCGGCCGACGACGGACCTCGCGCCAATCCGGAGCTTCTCCACCCCAGGAAAGCCCGGCGGAGAAGAAGGGCCGGGGCCACGTCCTACTTCGCCAGGCAGCGGGAGAACCCACGGTGGTGGCCCCGGCTTATTTTTAAACCGTGGCCCGGTTAAGCTGACGAGCGACGGCACCGGGGAGAAGAGGCTGCTCGGGGGGGGGGTGGTTTATTTATAGCCACCCAAAGACGGGCACGGCAGCTGCTCCATGCCTTGGACAACCGCTCCCGAGCGCGCCGGGTGGGAGACCTTCTCCCAGCACCACCCCCCCCCGCCCCGGGAAGGACAACCGGGCACCGGTCGGGACCCCACCTCGCCCGGACTGTGCCCCGTTCATGGTCAGGGTCACCCAAGACCATGTGGGACGACGGGAACCGCTCCCTTCTCTCGGCCCGCGTCGCGTCCCACCATCCCACCGCCGAGTCCCTCAACCCAACCCTCGTGCTGCCACCGAAGCCTTCTTCGGATGCTGTGGAAGTTCTAAGCCCAGAAGAAGCCAATGGCAGCCTGGGTGGCATCTCCAGCAGGTTGAGGTGGGAATTCTGCTCTGGGGAGACCCCCCTGCAGTGCTGGGTCCAGCTCCGGGGTCCTCAGCGCAGCAGAGACAGGGACCTGGTGGAGTGGGGCCAGAGGAGCCCCAGCAACCTGTAACCAATCTCAGGCTCTGTAACTGGTCCCAGGCCTTTAATTGGACCCAGGTCACTTAACCAGCCCTGGGCCCTGTAACTGGTCCCAGGTCCCATAACCCTGTCCAGGCACCTTCAGCAGGCCCAGGCCCAGGCCCCTTAACCAGTCTGAGGCCCCATAACCGGCCCTGGGCCCCATACCCAGTCTCAGGCCCTGTAACCGGTCCCAGGCTGTGTAACCAGTCCCAGGCTCCATAACACCCTCCAGGCCCCTTAACTGGTGCCAGGCCCTATAGCCAATCCTGGGCCCTTTAATCAGACCTGGGTGCCTTATCCAGTCCAGGGTGCCCTGTAACTGGTCCCAGGCCAAGTAACCAGTCCTGGGCCCCATAATTGGCACCAGACCCCATAACTGGTCCAGGCCCAGGCCACTTACCTGGCCCTGTGCTCTATAACTGGTCCCAGGCCCTTTAACCATCCCTGGGCCCCAGAGCTGATCTCAGGCCCTGTAACCGGTCCTAGGCTCCTTAATTGTTCCTGGGCTCCACAATCCCACCCAGGCCCCATAACTGGTCCCAGGCCCCCCCAGTAACCAGTCCCAGGCCCTGTAAATGCTCCCAGGCTCCTTCACTGGTCCTGAGCTCCATAATCCCCTCCAGGCGCCATGACCAGGCCCAGGCCCTGTAACTGGTCCCAGGCCCCATAACCAGGCCCTGGCCCCATGACCAGCCGCAGGCTTCACAACCAGGCCCAGGCCCAGTAACAGGTCCCAGGTCCCGTAACCAGGTCCCAGGTTCCCCATAACTGGTCCCAGGCCCCGTAACCAGGCCTAGGCCCCACGACCAGGCCCCATAATCGGTCCCAGGCCCCATGACCAGCCCCAGGCTTCACAACCAGTCCCAGGCCCAGTAACTTGTCCCAGGCCCTGTAACCGGGTCCAAGGCCCAGAAACTGGGTCCCAGGCCCCGTAACCAGGCCCAGGCCCAGTAATTGGGTGCCAGGCCCCATGACCAGGCCCAGGCCCCACGACCAGGCTGTGTAACTGGTCCCAGGCCCCATAACCGGACCCAGGCCCAGTAACCGGGTGCCAGGCCCCATGACCAGGTCCAGGCCCAGAAACTGGTCCCAGGCCCCACGATCAGGCCCAGGCCCCACAACCAGGTCCTGTAATGAGGCCCAGGCCCCATGACCAGCCCCAGGCTTCACAACCAGGCCCAGGCCCAGGCCCAGGCCCAGGCCCAGTAACTTGTCCCAGGCCCTGTAACTGGGTCCCAGGTCCCCCATAAATGGTCCCAGGCCCCGTAACCGGGCCCAGGCCCAGTAACCGGGTGCCAGGCCCCATGACCAGGTCCCAGGCCCAGAAACTGGGTCCCAGGCCCCATGACCAGGCCCCGTAACCAGCCCCAGGCTTCACAACCAGTCCCAGGCCCAGTAACCAGGTGCCAGGCCCCATGACGGGGTCCCAGGCCCCATGACCAGGCCCAGGCTCCACAACCAGGCCCAGGCCCAGTAACTGGTCCCAGGCCCCATAACCAGTCCCAGGCCCCACGCCCAGCCCCCGGCCCCCTACCTGGTCCCGGGCTCCTTGTTGGCAAGAACAAGGTCTGCATGGCACCTTTTCTCATTGGTTCCTCTACCACTTGGAGCAGGAAATTATTGTTAATGCATTCCAGGAACTTCCTGGATTGCTGGTACCCTGCTGTGCTGTCCTTTCAACAGATATCAGGGTGGCTGAAATCCCCCATGAGGACCAGGACTTGTGAGTGCGAAGCTGCTCCAATCTGTCTGTAGAGGGCCTCATCTGCTCAGTCTTCCTGGTTAGGTGTACGACTGTATGCTGTGCCTGGAGCAAATGGTGCCCTGCACAGCCTGCTACAGAGGATGATGTGGGAATAGGTATACAGGTCTGCGCATTAAATATCAGCCAAGGGATTGTGCCAAATGCTGTGCCATGGGGACAGTCCCCAAATACAGGAGAGGAACCTAGACTAGACTGTCTCACTGATGAGCAGCTCATAGGGAAGATGCCCATGCTGGAAGCAGAATAGCTGCATCAGTACTACCCTTGGGTATTTCTATCCAAATAACATAAGGAAGCATTTCTTCCCTGACAGCTCATACTCTTGTTTTGATTGCTCTGGTGGGGGCTGGTATCATGTGTTAGTTGTACTGGAACTAGGATATCAACTAGTTTACAAACAATAGAGTTTGTACATCAGAAAGGCACCTACAGTTACTGTAGTTCTAACTCCAAGATAGCAGATAGTTATCAGGGCTTTACAAAGATGGAAGCTAGTTTACTTGTTGGATGTGTAATTACAGGACATCATCATATCTCAGGAAACTGCTCAGCATTTTGACAAACTAAGCAACAAAATGCACACCATACAGTTTGTGCAGAAGTGTTGTCTCAAGTGCCTGTATGACAGATAAAACTGTCATTTTCTTATTTATTTCACACAGAATTGGAATTGCCTACATTAAAGGCCTGTACTTAATAGTTCAATAAAAATATTCAAGCAATATATACAAGCTACTACAGTTAGGAAGCATCAACAGACCAGGAAGCAGTGCTTTTTAAGAGATAGTTAGTTATTTCCATTTGACCTGTTTTTACGAACAGGAAATATCTTCTTTACACGGTACCTGAATGAACTGATAGGGTTCAATGCATTCCAAACCTATGTATGAACCAAGAACTAGAAAAGCCTCCCTCCCTCACTCCTTTGCATAAATATAAGAATAGATATTAAACAAAAGAAGCCAAGACCATGTGCTTTTATATCCTTGAAATAAACAGTGTCTAGAAACCAGCAGGATTACTTACAGAACACTTGATATTGCAAAGTCAGTTTTAAAGAAAGCTATATTTAAAAACAGTTTACTTACTTAGGGAAGACTATTCCATGTTTTGCATAACTGGAGCATTTAGATGCTCACATGTTTATGTCCAAAAGAGGCTTAATTGAAACATCAAATACAAGTCCATGTAGCAGAAACTGCCATTTCCCACTGTCTAACAGGTTTTCTGTTTAGAAACCTAATGCCATGAGTAGGATGTACTAAAATCATACTTAATTTCAAAACAAAACAAAAATTAAAAAAAAAATAATCACACACACAAAAGAAACCCAAAAGAAGCAATTATTATTTTTTATTATTGATCTTCTAATTTCCTTGGGGGGAAAAAAATGAAAAAAAAAAAATATCTATCTTTTTATTTAGTTACCTTAAAGGAACATCAACATTATTGAGATCTGCTTTCTGGACATCAGTTGTTTCAGACTTGGCATCCAAAATGCAAGGAGTTTAAAACTGTGCTATTTTTAGAAACCCCTGTCCTTAACAAAAACACCAAAAAACAAACTCACTCAGACTGCTTAGGTAAAAATGATAATGCAAACTAGCACTGCACTCATTTTACGTATACCTTTTCATGTCTCACAGTATAAATTGACAGCAGGCATAATTGACACTGCACAAACTCTGCATGCCAAAAACAGGTAGATTGAAATATATATTCACTCAGTGATGCAAGTTATTAGAGATATACTGAGGAGCTAGGATCAGTATTTAACCTTATACATGGAAGATTTAAAACACTCCAGTTAACTGTCTTTTACCTAACACTTTCTGCAGTGTATGGGTCTGAAGTTTGCAAAGTATCTCCAAGTAAAGCTGTATGAAACTCAGCAGTCATTCCATAGCAGTTTGCATAAACATTTTCATATATTCACATATAAGTGCCACCCCCAACATCAAACGAAGTCCAAACCTCTAATAGTACTAATTCAGACAGTGCTAACAAACCGCAGCTGGTTTTGCAATGAAAAAGGAAATTCTTATACACAAAAACATGATTATTCACAAAGCTGACAGCAAAACCAAGAACTTCACCAAATTAAGGCAAAGTTTAACTAATATTGTAAACAAGCACATTTTAATTTTCAGTTTATGCTTTAATCATAAGCTGCATATAATTTGGAAGCTTGTGTGAAGGGGAAAAGGGGAAAGAGGGTTGAATTTTTGTTTTCTGAAATCCATACAAATCCAAGCAAAACAAAAAGCTAGGATTCCAATGGGTCTTTCTTTTAAGTCAACAGACTGCACTGCCTCTAACACGCTATACTTCAGCTTTCAGGGCCTAAATTTACATTGCATGCTAAGTACTCACTTTCAGCTTGAATTAAAGATTGATTCTTCAAATTTAAAAATAAGAATTATTAAAAATATCAAAGTAGTGTGAGCAGCAATAGGAATTTCTGGTTTGGACTGTTGTCCTTTTTTTCTTTATGCAGTCCTTGGAAGAAAGGGGAAACACATTGCTGGAGAATATCTGAATTTCCAGCTGGCTGTTCATGTGAGAAATTGATGTTATCTATGACCACATTTCAATTTGACATGGTTTTCAATGTTAGGATGGACCCAGTAGTGTAAGTGGCATGAGGTGATGATGCAGGTGAGCTAGCCTCTCTGCTTGCAGGTGTAGGAGGATGATGGAGGTAGAAGCTGCACTGCCACCCGAAGCACCAGGTGACTCAGTGCTCAGTGGACTTCCCTGGCCCTGACAAATCTCCAGGCAGAGATCAGCCCTGGCCATGCTGATGGAGTGGAAGAGCTGCTTGACCTCACTGCATGATGTAACACATAGGGCAGAGGGAGAGTTGTGGTAGGGAGCAGAGTGAATGAGGATGCTTTTTTTTTTTTGAGAGGTTGTGGAGTCTCCTTCTCTGGAGACTTTCAAAACCCACCTGGATGCATTCCTGTGTGGCCCGCCTTAGGTGATTCTGCTTTGGCAGGGTGGCTGGACTAGATGATCTCTAGAGGACACTCTAGATGAGCTGTTTGGGAAGAAGACCAGCCTGTCTGAATACAGAGCTTTGTCTGGAACTCAGGAAAAAAAAGGGGTAGTTTATGGCCTCTGGAAGAGAGGACAGGCCACTCAGGAGGATTACAAAGAGATAGTGAAAAGAGGAGAAAATTAGAAGAGCCAAAGCCCAACTAGAACTCAACCTGGCTACTGCTGTTAAAGACAATAAAAAGTGTTTCTATAAATACATTAACAACATAAGGAGGATGAGGGAGAATCTTCATCCTTTATTGGATGCAAGGGGAAACATAGTGACAAAGGGTGATGAAAAGGCTGGGATACTTAATGCCTTCTTTGCCTCAGTCTTTCATAGTAGGGCTAGTTGTTCCCTGGGTATCCATCCCCCTGAGCTGGAAAACAGAGATGGGGAGCAGGACGAGACCTCCATAATAAAAGAGGAAATGGTTAGCAACCTGCTACACTGCTTAAACATACACAAGTCTATGGGTTCAGATGGATTACAGCCAAGAGTACTGACAGAGTTGGTGCATGTGCACACCAAGCACTTTCTATCATTTATCAGCAGTCCTCGCTAACTGGGGAGGTCCCAGTTAACTGGAGGCTAGCAAATGTGACACAGAACTACAAGAAGGGCCAAAAGGAGCATCTGTGGAACTACAGACCTGTGAGTCTGACCTTGGTGCCAGGGTAGGTTATGGAGCAGATCATCTTGACTGTCATTGCGCACCATATACAGGACAACCAGGCCCAGTCATCATGGGTTCATGAAAGGCAAGTCCTGCTTGACTAACCAGATCTCCTATGACAAGGTGTCCTTCTTAGTGCATAAGGGAAAGGCTGTGGATGTTGTCTACTTAGACTTCAGTAAGGCCTTTTACACTGTTTCCTACAGCATTCTCATGAAAATAAATTGCTGCTCATGGCTTGGAAGGTGTACTCTCTGCTGGGTAAAAAACTGGCTAGACAGCTGGGCTCAAAGAGTGGTAGTGAATGGAATTAAGTCCAGCTGGTGGCTGGTCACAAGTGGTGTTCCCCAGGACTCAGTATTGGGTCCAGTTCAGTTTAATATCTTTATCAAAGATCTTGATGAGAAGACAGAGTACACCCTCAGTAAGTTTGCAGATGACACTAAGTTGGGTGGGAGTGTTGATCTGCTTGAAGGTAGGGAGGCTCAACAGAGGGACCTGGACAGACTGGATCAATGGGCTAAGGCTGATGGTATGAGGTTCAACAAGGCCAAATGCCAAGTCCTGTGCTTGGGCCACAGCAACCCTGTGCAATGCTGCATGCTTGGGAAAGAGTGTCTGGAAAGCTGTCTGTCAGAAAGGGAACTGGGGGTACTGATCGACAGCTGGCTGAATGTGAGCCATCCAGGTGGCCAAGAAGGCCAACAGCATTCTGGCCTTTATCAGAAATAGCATGGCCAGCAGGACTAGAGAGCTGTTCTAGTTTCCTTTTCTAATCGCTCAGTCTCTCTCCCTTATTCCCTTTCTCTTCCCCTTTGGGGAGGGAGGGGAGTTAACAGAGAGTGTCTGTTGTAGGTCTATGGGGCTGCCCTGACCCTAAACCGTGACACTATCACTGACTTATGTTAACCTAATTAATTATTTTTTTTCACAGCAGAGTATTTTGAGATACTCTTTTATGGTAAGTGTTACAATATATAAGGTATGCCCTGCCACTGTCTATTTCACAAAAGCTGTTTTTGTAATAAATTGAACATTATATCATATCTCAGGATAGCTAATTAGATTCACAATCAGCAGTGTTTCAGATCATCATTTATTTATTTTTTACCTTGGTGATTTAGGTCCTAGGATATTCTCATATTCTTTGTTAACACTGAAAAGAATATACAGAACATTAATTCAGCTTAAGTGTCTCCTATATGTTTATTTTGAGACACTATAATTTCAAACAGGGAAGTTCCCAGGGTCTATTACCTATTTTCTGCTCCTACCCCCTCCACCTTATATTCCTTTGGGAAAACAGCAATTTATGTGGAGTTTTGAATAAATGTAAAAAGACTTTAAATACTTATTTGCTACAAGATTAAATTTAATTAAAATCTGATATTATTTTAGGACTATGATGTAAACAGTTTGGGAAGGGGGAGGAATACATTCTTTTGTCCAGACTGACTTAAACCCTGAGCTTTGAAACACAAATCTGATTATATAGATTGTTGAGGTGGTTGGGTGGTTCACAGTTGTTCATTGCATTTAGGAACACTTTCATGATGAGCCAGCATAATGATTGTTTTTGGATGTAGTAGCATGGATGAAACCAGGTTCTGGGGAAAGGAATGAAATGTACCCTACTCAACAGTGCTTGATGCTGATTTTATGCTATCTTCATAGTTTGGCAGATGGCTCTGGCCTGCAAGTCAAGAACTGTACTGCATACAAGCTGGCAAGGTTATGGAACAGATCATCCTGACTGCCACTGGGCAGCACATACAAGACAACCAGGGGCTCAGGCCCAGTCAACATGGGTTTAAGAAGGGAAGGTCCTGCCTAACAAATCTGATCTCATTCTATGGAGAACCTATGGTCACCTATGGTGACCTGCCAGAGAGACAAGGGGAAGGCTGTGGATGTAGTCTACCTAGACTTCAACAAAGCCTTTGACACAGTCTCCCACAGCATCCTCTTGGAAAAGCTGACAGCAAGTATCTTGGACAGGTGGACCCTTCGCTGGGTTAAAAACTGGCTGGATGACAGGGCACAAAGAGCAGTTGTGAATGGTGCCACATCCAGTTGATGTCTGGTGACTAGAGGTGTCCCCCAGGGATCAGTACTAGGCCAGGTTCTATTCAACATCTTTATTGATGACCTGGATGAGGGGATTTACCCTTAGTAAATTTGCAGACGACACTGAGTTGGGGGGGAGTGTTGATCTCCTGGAGGGCAGGGAGATGCTGCAGAGGGACCTGGACAGGCTGGGTTGATGGGCTGAGGCCAATGGGATGAAGTTCACCATGGCCAAGTGCAGGGTCCTACAAGTAGCAAACTGGAGTTATTAATTCATAATTAATAGAGATTAATGAAGGAATTGGGAATAAATAATGGGAATGGAAAGGGATTGATTAATTCTTAAGCCATTATTAGGGTTCAGATGTTACTGATTGGTTCTTAACTGACATTTATTATCAGTTTATTACTGGCTGTTTGTTGGTTATTAGGTGCCCTTTTTTAGTTAATTACTGCTTGTTGGTTATTGCTCTTAGCTATCATTTATTAGTTAGCTATTACCTATTAGCTCTCATTTATTAGTTAATTATTACCTATTAGCTCTCATTTATTAGTTATTACATGTTAGTTATGATTTCAGTTAGTTCTCAATTATCATTTATTTATTTATTAGTTGTCATTCCCATTCTTAGTTATAAATGAGTAGTTAGTTGTTGGTTATTAATTGGTCCTTAGTATTAGTTATTTATTATTTCTTAGCTATTATTTATCATTTGTTGGTCATTAGTCATCACTTATTAAGTAGTTATTGGTTGTCATGTATTGGTTAGTAGTTATTAAGTAGTTAATGGCTGACATTAATTTTTTATTAGTTAGCTATTAGTTGTCATTTCAGTCATTAGTTATTTATTACATATTGTTGTCATTAATTGGTTATTAGTTCTTTATTAGTCAGGCAGTAGTTGTCATTTCTACATTATTAGATAATAATTAGATATTGGTTGTCATTTTATTGTTAGTTAATTATTGGATATAATTTCTCACTTCATAGATCTTTAGTTACCACTTATAAGCTGGGTATTGGTTGTCATGTACTGATTACTAACCAATTTTTAATTAGTTACTGGCTATTAATAACTATTGGTTGTTAGATATTCATTAGTTAATTAGTAGTTGTCATTTACCAGTTATTTCCTGCTCCTCCCCAGGTGGCTCAGAGAGAGGGCAACAGGCTGAAGAACCTGAATGATCAGAGAATTTTCACTACAAAGAGCTGAAAGGAAGAAAAGAGCCCAGCCAGGCACAGCTGCAGGCCCTGAGTTCCCCTCCCCCAAGCCAAGGGCTCAGGAGGGTGTCAGGTAACAGGAGGTCTCTGTTGCCAGGGGGATGTGACAACGGGGTCAGGGTCTCTGCCTTTGAGCTTCCGGGGTCAGGAGCCGCTGCCTCCTTTGTTGTCCAGCTGCACATGGCTGCCTGAAGATCTCTCCCTGCACTGTCTGTGTGTGGGTCTGTGCTCACTCTGTCCCCATGGACTGCTCCCAGGGCCGTGCTGTGGGCCCAGGGCTGCTGCCTCAGCCCAGCATGGCCAACAGGAAACCCCGAGATGAGATTGCAGAGGAGAAGAAGAATCTCCTGGAGAGGAAGTCAGAGCAGCTGAATCAGAGCATTGAGGCAAAGGCAAAAGAGGAGACAGAGGAGAAGTTTGAGGAGGAGGATGAGAAGGAGGAAGAGATGGAGGAAGAGGACTACGATGCTGAGGAGGAAGATGATGCAGGTGAGGGGGAAGAAGAGGTGGAGGATGATGGGGAAGAGGAGGAAGAGGAAAAAGAGGATGATGAAGGTGAGGAAGAAGAGGAGGAAGATGAGGATGATAGAACGTCCCAGGGGCTCAGAAAAAGTGTTCGGGGTCAAGGTGGCAGCAGGCAGCACGATGTCCTCAGGGCAGCTGAATGCCTGGTGTGCCCTCCAAGCACCCATCCCTTGTGTGTCTCCCTGTGTTCTCCCTCTGCATGCTGTGTGGGCTCAGGGACTGGTGGTGCAACCTCCGGAGACTTGTCTGGTGCTGTCAGCAGGGTGCTACTGCTCTGGCAGTTCCACCATGCAGAAGGCAGCGCGGAAAGCCCTGTGCACAGCCTTGAGTGTCCTCCTGAAAAAAAGAGGGCCGTCTTTTCTGAGCTGAGGCCATGTCTGCTGGAGTAGGCGAACTGTAGGTGAGGGGCTGGGCAGGGGACAGGCAAGCTCCTGCTGGCACCCCCTGGCCCCAAGGGAGGTTTCCTAGCCCAGGTGCTGCTTGCTGCGACGGCCAGCATGGGTCTGCCCTCGCCAGGGCAGTGGAGATTGAGTCAGGGATGTACCAATGTCATCCAGCACCTCGGGATGCCCACTGTTAGCCACATGCGCCTGGTTCACCTGGTGCTGAGGGTCCTGAGCCAAGGGAGAAGACCCTGCATCTCCTTCCTTGTCCATTGCAGGGGCAACGTGGGGCATGCCAGCATCTGCTGGAGGGTTGTAGGGCAAGGAAGGAGCCACATCAGCCTCGTGCACTGCCAGGGACACAGTGGATGCTCTGGCCTCTCCTTGATGGTCTCTAAATGTGGAGGAAGCCATGCTTGCTCTCTCCTCTTGTTCTGCAGCAGCCAGAGGGGCTGTGCTGGCCTCTCCCTGTGGCTCTTCAGCCAAGGGACACTCGGTGTCCTGAGGGGCTGGCGCTGCAGCTGTTGTTGCTGTCATTGGTGCACTGAAGCTTAGGTTCAAGTCTTGCTGTCCCACCTGCTGCTGGATCACAACCGTAGCCATGCCCATGGCATCCCTGTAAATGACCTGGGCTGTGTCCAGGGGGACCTCGGCACAGGCTGTGGAGTTGTGTGGGGCAGGTTCCTGGCTCTCAAGAAGCCCTCCTTCAGGAGCTCCAGCCAGGGCCAAAGCTGCTGGGGCAGCATCTGTGAGTCCCTCTGGGACAGGAGACTTGCTCTGCATGTCACCAGCTTCCTCTGCTGCCATCTCTGTGACTGTGCTGCTGCTTGAGCCAGGCTCCTTCTGGGGACCAGAGTCAAATTCCTGCAGGAGCTCCAGGAACAAGGGGTCTTTCCACGTGTCCGTGATGGTGACATCATTGAAATCTTGGGACAGCTCTTTGCCACTGTCCTCTTCCCAGTCTTCCAGCTCAGCCGAGGACCCTGCCGTGTCCTCTAGCATTTCTTGCTGGACTGCCAGCCCTGCAGCCCCTGACTACTGCGTGCTGGAGCCTTGGTCTTCCAGACACTCCATCACGTCCTTCTTCCTCACGTCGTCCATCTGATGTTCCACACGTGTCTGCTCTGGCTGCCCATAGTTGTGAAGATTCACCTGGCAGTCCTGAAGGGAGAGAGGGGGTTTGTAAAGGGAGCCAGGCTCCCACCTGCCAACTCCTGCTGGGGACGTGCCGGGCTTGTAGCAATAGGCTGGATGGGGCTCTGAGCAACCTGCTCTAGTGGGAGGTGTCCCTGGCCATGGCAGGGTGGTTGGAACTAGATGATCTTTAAGGTCCCTTCCAACCCTGACAATTCTATGTTTCTACGATTAAAACTCTGATTCTGAAATCCCAAATTATGTTCTTTAAATTTCTTCCTCAATCAATTTCCATTTCATGAAATCCGCAGTTTCAAATTTTACCATTTAGATTAAGTATATTTACCTCACAAAGGTCAGGCAAATATAAGTTTCCCTTATTCAAAGGCATTTGCCTTCAAAAAATAAATGCATATTGTTCTATACAAGTGCTCTAGCAAAAATGGAAGATATATTCTATAGCAGCTAGTCATTAACATATCCACCTAGTTTAAGAGACACACATAGTTATAAAATAATTCCCATCTCCACTTGCTTTAGTGTCTATACCATTATGAAAATTACTCTGTCACGGTTTAGGTTCTCACTCAAACCAGGACATACTCATATAAAGGCAACTAATTATCACAAAATAGAATGTATAACTAAAACTATTTTTCTCTAAGAATAGAAATTTTTTTTGTTTAAACTAATTTAAATTATTTAAAGCAAATTTTTAATCATGTGTTTCTGATAATGTTAGTCTATTTTTTAAAAAAACCTGCAGGTTGCTGATCACCACATATAGAGGGAAAAAAAAAAGTGTTTCATCTTTCTGAAATACAGCAAGTTTATTATGGAGGAAATTGCTATTACCAGATTAGAGTTTCAGATGTAAACCCAAATTATTACTTATAGTTGGGTATGGGGAAGATTTAATGGAAGATTTAATTTAATCTTCTTTCAAGATATATATCAATATTCAATATATCAATAACCAACAAAGTAGATTAAGGTCTTTTCTTAACTAAGCAATCATTAATGTCCAATGAATAAGAGATCAGACAAGCCACAGGATACCTAGGTTCTTTTTTCTGCTTTGCCGCAGACAACCCATGAAACTCATTAGCCTCCACTGCCTCCATTCACCTATTGTAAAACAGGGATAACAGTACTTTTCTTCCTGACAGAATAACTAAATAGCACAAGGTAGACATTACAGATTCTAAGGGAGGGTTGGTAATAAAACAGAATTACAAAGCATCCTTCAAACTAGCTTAGTTTCCTGTAAGCTTTCCCTTTTTAACTTGCTCTAGAAGGCAACAAATTCAGTTTCTTTTAAAACTAGTCCCAGATTTGCTTGTTGTGTCTTTGCCTCGTGCCATCTTAAGAAATGAAAAAGAATTTCAGGATCTGATTGAGAAACAAATATAAATGAGCTATCCGTTATTTCAAAATATCCCAGAAAAAAAGGATCCCAAAATCTTTTTGTTGTTGTTGTGGGGGTTTTTTTGTTTCTTTGGTTGTTTGTTTGGTTTTTTTGATAGCTCTCTGTGGTGGGTTGACCCTGGCACGGCACCAGGTGCCCACCAAGCCCTTCTATTGCTCCCCCCACCCCCGTCAGGATGGCACGCAGGGGGCGAATAAGACGCAAGGAGCCGCCAGTTATGATAGCTAAGAGCTTATTCAGTACTTACCACCAACAGGGTGGCGCCACTCCCCCCCCACCCCCCACACCACACCCCAAAAATACTCAGGGGTTTTTTTTTGGGGGGGTTTTTTGGGGGGGCGGAAAAAAAACCTCCGTTGGGGGGGGGGGGGGGGGGGGCAGGGGGGACACACAACAGGGGACATGGGACATGGAAGGGTGTAAAAAAACAATATTGCCATAAAATCCAATAACTATCCCCATCTCTGATGTCCCAGCTGCTTCCCATAACAGCTCAGCACTGGTTGATGGGGGAGCACCCCCAGAAAACAACCAGCAGCTCTCAGAAGGGCCTTTCACTATGTAGCCATGACCTTCCTCCCAACACCGGCTCCCAGCACTCCAGTAGAAGCCTCCGGTGAGCCCCAGCATGGCCACCCACCCTCAGCACCCACCTCCGCTCCATGTGTCTTCAAAGGCTGGTTTTTTAGGGTTCAACACCAGGAATTAAAATTGCAGATTCCCCACATCCCCCTCCTCCCCTCACAAAACCCCACCCAGGAGCAAGGGACCCCTCGAGCATCATCCCGATGGCCCCGGGGATGACACGGTGAGGAACCCAGCTCGTTGTTACCAGAGGACGAAGCAGCAATCGTGCCAGTTCCAGCCACGTGACACCAGCAGCCTGTGCCGAGACAACTCTTCAGCCCTGGCCGGACGTACCGGGAGGCAGCAAGGAAGAGATGGAAGGCAAGAGAAACCTGCCAGCGGCATCGCCCGGCGCTCGGGCACCCTTGGCGGCCATCGGCGCTGCACGGGCACTGCTGGCAGGGAACTTGGCAGGGATCTTGGCAGGGATCCCGGCGGCCCCGGCAGAGCTGCAGCTGCCTGCGTTGTTTGGCCGCGAACTGGGACGCGTCGAGCTGGTTCTCGAACAGAAAACAAATCTGCCAGCCGGGCCCTCGGGGTCCCGCTCTGCCAGGCTTTACCCCTCCATCACCAGCCGGCCCTGCAACCACCACCAGAGCCACCCCCACGGTGTCCCTGGCCTTGTCCTTCAGCCCACCAGGCGATGGGATCCCCACGGAGCATAGAGAAATAGCTAGAGCTGCGCCTCAACCCCCCAGGGACAGGGGCTGTCGGCATGGCCAGAGCCCCCAGGAGATTGGGGGTGAGCTGGGGTGTACTGGGGTTGAGCTTGGGGGGTTCTGCTAGCAGGAGAGATGAGGCATGCTTGAACCGAGCTAGGCAGGACTAGGGTTGAATTGGGGTGTATTGGGCTTCAGTTGGGGTGTGCTGGAAGTGAGCTAGGAATGAGCTAGGGTATGCCAGAATTGAGCTGGGGAGTACTGGAATTGAGCTGGGGAATACTGGGGTTAATCTGGGATGTACTGGGGGTGCAGGTGCACTCGGACAGGGGCGGCACAACCCGCCATAGTTGAGCAATTTCAGAGCACACTTAGAACCTGCCCCACTCCCACCTCTTCTGCCCCCCTAGCAGCTCCTTTCCCCCCCCCCACACACCCCCCCCCCCCCCCCCCCCCCCCCCCCCCCCCCCCCCCCCCCCCCCCCCCCCCCGCCGCCCCAGCCCCACCCCCCACGCACCCCACCCTTTTAGATGCTGGTTTTGCCATAAAAAGAAGCAAGGTCAAGGGACCTGCACAAGAGATCCAATTTTTGGGAATCAAGTGGCAAGATAGGCATCACCAGATCCCGATGGATGTTGTTAAGAACAAAACAGCTATTTCCTCAGCATCTAACTAAAAGGAAACACAAGCCTTCTTAGGTGCTGTGAGTTTCTGGAGAATGCATGTTCCTGGTTACAGTCAGATCGTAAAACCTCTTTATGAAACGACCCGAAAGAAAAACTGTTTTAATTGGGGTCCTGAACAAAAAGAGGCCTTTGAAGAGATCAAAGGAGAGATCACACATACTGTAGCCCTTGGGCCAGTCCAAACAGGACAAGGCATGATAATGTTTTTTATACTGCAGATGGGAATAATAGTCCTACCTGGAGCCTCTGACAGAAAGCACCAGAGGAAACTTAAGGTTGACCCCTAGAATTTTGGAGTCAAGGATACAAAGGCTCCGAGGCCAACTCTTCTCTAGTTGAAAAAGAAATATTGGAAGCATATGAAGGAGTTCGAGCTGCTTTGGAAGTGATTGGTACTGAATCACAGCTCCTCCTGGAACCATGATTACCAGTACTAGGATGGATGTTCAAGGGTAAGCTTCCTTCCACTCATCATGCCACTGATGCTACGCAGATTTACATGGGCTGCATTCGAATAGGGAATCTTAATCGTCCAGGAATCTTTAGAATTGATCATGGATTGGCCAGAAGGTAAAGACTTTGGAATGCCACCAGAACAGGTGGTGACGTGCTGAAGAAGTCCCACCATGTAATCAGTTATCAGATAATGATAAGCAATATGGTCTGTTTAGTGATGGATCTTGCTGTCTTGTAGGAAACCATCGGAAGTGGAAAGCTGCTGTTTAGAGTCTTAAAAGATGAGTCCTGACAGGATGCATCCAAGGGCGCTGAGAGAGCTGGCTGATGTCCTTGTTAACCCATTCCATACCATCTCTGAAAAGTCATGTTTATGACATTGGAAAGGGGAAGGTTTGTGATGACTAGATGAAGGCAAATGTTGCATACATCTTTAAAAATAGCTAAAAAGACAATCCAGGGAACTACAGACTGGTCAGCCTCTCTTCAGTCCCTGAGAAAACCATGGAGCAAGTCCTCTTAGAAAGCAGTTCTGGGCACACGAAGGAGAAGGCTACTGGAAAATGTCATCATGGATTTACTACAGATAAATCATGACTGACCGACCTGATTGCCTACTTTGATTAAAATAGTTATGGTTGTGGACATTTACCTTGACTTTGTCAAGGTTTTTGACAATGTCTTCCATTCTATTCTTGTATCCAATTTAGTATGTTATGATCGGGAGGGGGGGAAAGGGGGGGGCAGCTAGATTGGTGAAAAACTAGTTGGATGACAGAGCTCAAAGGATAGTGGTTGATGGGTATCCTGGTTTGAGTTAGAAGAGAACTAATTTCTCTTCAGTAATTTTACTTTTCATCTAAGTCTAATTAACTGCACTATGTGAAGTTAACAGCAACCCTCGGGAAGGGAGCAATTCCCATTCACCCCTCTGTCGCCTGGCCCTTGGGGAGGGAGGGGGGTTAACAGAGAGCGTCTGTTATAGGTCTAAGGGGCTGCCCTGACCCTAAACCGTGACACTACTGCATTTCAAATAGCCTAGTATTTTTATCTTACCCACACATATGAAGTGGAATAACTAGTAAAAAACATATTAAGTTTGAGGAAATCAGCCTATAAAAATAGAAGAAAATTAAAAAATGTCAAGAGCTAATTTTAAAAGGATTTAGTTAGATCACTTTCACCAAGAAATGTTTTCTTATGTTTATTTGTTAGTTTTATCATATTTTTATCCTATCACACTATCTAAAGCAGAATAAATAAAAGGAGCATAGTACAGTTAAATTTTACAAAAAACACTCTGAAACACAATGAGAAAGTGGCATATGACTGACATGAAGATACAGAAATCCTAACTTTTGAAGATTCCTGACGTTTTGATTGTTTTCTATGGTAATCACTCTTCCCACATCTCTCAAACCCATGAAACTCAAGGCAGGGACTCGGGGAATGAAGATCCTCCCATCATAGGAGTTCAGGTTTGAGACCACCTTTATTGGGTCTGACTGAGATGGAGTTAAATTTCCCCATAGCAGCCCTCATAGTGCTGTGCTTTGTATTGTGAGCTAGAAAGGTGTTGATAACACACCCATGTTGTGGCTACTGCTGAGCAGGGTTCGCACAGCACCAAGGCTTTTTTTTTTCAACATTCCCCCTGCAGTAGGATGGGGTGGACAAGATGTTGGGAGGAGACACGACTGAGACAACTGACCCAAACTGACCAAGGGGATATTCCATACCATATGATGTCAGCTCAACAATAAAAGCCAGGAAAAGGAGTTGGGGGGGCATTTGTTTGTCCTCCAGAGAAAATTATAGTTGTTTGGAGCCCTGCTTCCCAGAAGAGGGGACAGACTTTGCCTGGTGATGGGAAGTAGAGAATAAATCTTTGTTCTCTTTTGCTTCCATGCACGCGGGCTTGCTTTGCTTTTCATTAAACTGCTTTTGTCTTAACCTATGAGTTTCATCTTATTTTCTGTCCCCTGGTCCAGCTGAGAGGAGGGGAGAGGGGAGTGATAGAACAGCTTCATGGGCACCTGGCATCCAGCCAAGGTCAAACCACCACACCACTTGAGGAACTTGAACATACAAAAGTCTATGGAACCCAATGAGATGCATCCCAGGGTCATGAGGGAATTGATGAAGTTGCCAAGCCACTCTCCATCATATCTGAAAAGTCATGGCAGTCAGACGACATCCCTGGTGATGGGAAAAAGGGAAACATCACACTCCTTTTTAAAAAGAAGTATCCTGGGAACTAATGAACAATCATCCTCACCTCTATATCCAGTAAGAACATGGAACAGATCCTCCTATAAGATACATTGAAACATATGGGAGACAGGGATGTGATAGCCAACATGGCTTCAGCAAAGGCAAATTGTACTTGACTAATCTAGTGGCCTTCTACAATGGAGTGACTGCATCATTGGACAAGGGAAGAGCTACCTGGACTTCTCTAAGGCCTTTGATATGGTACCCCCCCCAATATTCTTGCTTTGAAATTGGAGGAGCAGAGGGGCAGGATCCCCTCTTCACCCTGATGGCCACAAAAATCATCGAATTCACACCAAAGTTCCAAAGGCAACGCTGAGTTCCGTCAGAGGAGCGCGCGGTGCTGCAGGGAACGGCTGCAGATAGAAACTCCTCAAGTCCTGCCACTGATCGTAAAAACACAATAAATTGTAACCTAGGAAAGAGAACAAAAAGCAGTGGTTCAGTTTTGGAACACCTCTTGTACTTTAAAGAAGACAAAAAGGGGTTAACGGCAGAAGTGAAACAGCGAACAGCAGATTGGTTAGAATTTGGTTAATAATTGCTTGTTAGGTTAGTTTTAATCTCTAGTCTTTATCCATTTATTTTTCTCTTCTCAAACGGACAGCTCAAGCTGAGTAATGATAGAAGTTACAAAATGCACTGACTTGAGTGGACAACTGGAGTTGGGCTTCTCCACCACATCCTTCCCCTGTCACGGGGACTCATATAAAAAGGGAAATAGTGTGGACAAACTGATTCTTTTTTTTTTTTAATTCCAGGCACACAGACATCCCAATTTTCTGCATTGTGTAAGACAAAGCAAGCTCACAAATCTCTGGCATTTTCACGTTGAACGTCCCGATACCGTCTGCTGAGACGGTCTAAATGTCTTGGTTTAGAGCAGAATTACTCAGTTCATTTTAATTGCAGTTCACTGGCTAAATTTATGGAGGTCACATGGGTGGGAAGCAGTCTGCTGGCTCCAGCTCTGCCGTGAGGATGGGCTCTGCATACCAATCTCCTCAGCTGCCCGCAGAGGGGCTGGAAACCAGCAGAGAAATACGGGCTCTCCTGGAAGGAATGCAGGAAAAAAATCATGTGCCTGGAAATCTGTTGAGGCTTCAGGGACTTTGTGTAGTGGAAGCGGTGCAGAGACCACGGCTGAGCTGGAAAAAAGAAAACTATTCTACTTCAGTTCTCAATGACTTGAAAGTAAATATCTCAATAAGATCACCATCTTTATTAGGAGGAGGATAAAATTCCCAGAGACAATTTCACTGCTGGAGAAACACTTTTTCATTCAACTGAAAGGAGACGTCTGAAAAAGAACATTCAGTCAAAGAAAATTATTCTTTGTAGCTGCCACCAGCAGAGTGTAAGGAAGGAGAGAAACTTTAGGGTGCTGTTGTGGATCAAAGGTACAGCCTGGTCTCCTCAGTGTGCAGCTACATTTTAATATTCCTATTGTTTTGGAGTTCCCTGTACATTTTTTCCAAAGTATATTCATGTATTTGAGGGCTGGAACGCCTCTGCTGGGAGGCCAGGATGGGAGAGCTGGGGGGGTGCAGCCTGCAGAGGAAAAAGCTCCAGGGAGACCTTCTGGGGGCCTTGCAGGACTTGAAGGGTCCTGTCAGAAAGATGGGGACAGACTTTTGAGCAGGGCCTGTTGGGACAGGACAAGGGGGGATGGTTTGAAACTCAACGAGGGAGATTCAGGCTGGAGAGAAGGGAGAAATTGTTGGTGCTGAGGGTGGTGAGAGCCTGGCCCAGGCTGTCCAGAGAGGTGGTGGCTGCCCCATCCCTGGCACCATTGCAGGGGGCATCCATTCTCTCTGGTGCTGTCACACGTCACCAGGGAGAAGAGACTCTCCCCCTCCTTGCTCCAACCTCCTTTCAGGTAGTTGCAGAGAGCAATAAGGTCTCCCCTTAGCCTCCTCTGCTCCAGACTAAACAACCCCAGCTCCCTCAGCTGCTCCTCATAGGACTTGTGCTCTAGGCCCTTTATGAGCCTTGTTGCCCTTTTCTGGACATGCTCCGTCTTATAGTGAATGGCCCTGAATTGAATACAATACTCAAGGTGTGGTCTCACCAGTGCCGAATACAGGGGGATGATCACCTCCCTATTCCTGCTGGCTACAGTGTTTCTAAAACAAGCAAGGATGCCATTGGCCTTCTCGGCCACCTGTGCACACTGCTGACTCATATTTAGTCAACTATTAATCAATACCCCCAGATCCTTTTCCAACTTGCAGCTTTCCAACCACACATCCCCAAGTCTGTAGATTGCCATGGGGTTGTTATGACCCAAGTGCAGGAGCTGCACTTGGTCAGTGCAAAAGTCTGATGGAGGGTGGAGGTTAACAGTGGATTATCGTGGCTTGAACAAAGGGATGCCTCCACTGAACTCTGCTGTACCAGATATGTTAGAGCTACAGTATGAACTGGAGTCAAAGGCAGCCAAGTGGTATGCTACAATTGACATTGCCAATGCAGGTTTTTCAGGTCAGAGTTTTTCAGGTCAGACTCTGCAGGCCAGAGTTTGCTTTCACATGGAGGGGTGTCCAGTATACCTGGAATCAACTGCCCCAGGGGTGGAAGCACAGCCCTACCATTTGCCATGGACTAATTCAAACTGCACTGGAAAAGGGTGATGCCCCTGAACATCTACAATACATCGATGACATCATTGTGTGGGGCAACAAGGCAGAAGAAGATTTTGAGAAAGGAAAAAGAGTAATTCAGATTCTTTTGAGAGCTGGGTTTACCATAAAGAAAAGCAAGGTCAAGGGACCTGCACAAGGGATTCAATTCTTGGGAATAAAGTGGCAGGATGGATGCTGTCATGTGCCTATGGATGTTGTCAACAAGACAGCAACTACATCCCCACCAGCAAACAAGAAGGAAACACAAGCTTTACTGGGCCTTGTGGGGTTCTGGAGAATGCATATTCCAGGTTACAGTCAGCTTGTGAACCCTCTCTACCAAGTAACCTGAAAGAAGATCCATTTTGAGTGGGGCCCTGATCAACAACAAGCCTTTCTGTATATCAAAGAGGAGATAGCTTGTGCAGTAGCTATTGGGCCTGTTCGGACAGGACTGTCTGTGCAGAATGTACTCTACACAGCAGCTAGGGATCATGGTCTCACCTGGAGCCTCTGGCAGCAAACATCAGGAGAAACTTGAGGTTGACGATTAGGGTTTTGGAGCCGGGGGTATCGGGGATCAGAAGCCTACTACGCCCTGACTTATAAAGAGATACTAGTAGCATATGCAGAGATTCTAGCTGCTTCAGAAGTTGTTGGTACAGAGGCACATCGCCTCTTGCCACCATGATTACCTGTGCTTCATTGGATGTTCAAAGGAAACATTCCGTATACACATCATGGCTCATGCTGTAGTGTTGATATTTAGATAAATGACCAATATAAGTTCATGACTGTTTTTCATATGTTAAATTTGATTTTGCATTAAGCTTCAATTTTGATTAGCAAAAGTGTGTATGTCCAGTTTAATGATACAAATATTTCTGAATGCTATGGTCATAGTCTACAATGAACAGGTACGTTTGTTTTGTGTAATTTTTGATGCATGGATACACCCTCTAAAATTGAATAGATACTTGTTTTTAGTCTTCAAATTCTTCTGTATTGCATGACATAAACCATAAGGTCAGTGAGACAAATTTAAAATCCTTATAAGCTTGCTACCTCATGCTTAAGAGTGCATGTTAAAACAGGAATGATACATGAGTGGAAAATCATATTTGAGGAAACATAAGACTAAGAAAAATTCTGCAGGATGTTAAATGCAATTTAATTATGCTCCTCACTTTTTTGCCTTACTTTTTACTTGCACGTATATAGCTTACTCAAGGTGTCAAAAATGACAATTGCTGTGTTGCTTGAAAACACCTGTGAAACCACTGCCCCTATACTCAGAAGGGAATCTTATTTTTTCGTTAAGGACATTTATTTTTTTCTTCATTTGGAGCGTCATATGAGACTTTCATGAAAGCCATAGCTATATAGTCAGTGCACAAAGATAAAATTTATTTTAGCAGAAAATAATTTAGACATTGAGAAATTGTTCCCACCATAACTACAGGAAAGGATTTTAAAATATAAATTATGTCTTCTGAATTTTTCATCTTTACCTAAAGTAGTCTGCTCCTACAGCATGTGTACATAAATTCAAATTGAAAATTTAAGCAAATAATATATGCAATTAATCTTCAGAGCAAATCCACTCTTCTTCATCAAAGAGATTTTTTTAATGCCTGGTAGACCTTGCTTTTCCTGCAGTGGAAAAGCACTTATCTTACCCACATTATTCATCACATTTTTTAGGGGTATACTAGATTCACATCTATATTCTTCCCTTTCCTTACCCTATACATCTAGTTCCTTTAAAATTCCTGACCTTTTGTCCAGGTTTCACTGGGATAGAATCATAGAATCAATTTTCTATTGAAGAAAGCTGCATCACCTGATTCAGTGAGAATAAAGTTTATAAGATGCTTTGTTTTCATTTATGGCCATCCATGGTATGTGGGTCTCCATAGTGATCAAAGTCTTTAGCAGTTTTGAGTTAGTCAGATGCTTAAACTAGGAGGAGCGAAAACCAGGGCAGATGACCCAAGCTGGCCAAGAGAAGTATTCCATACGATAAATGTCATGTTCACTCTCAATTCAAAAGTTTACTTGGGACAATCTCTTTCTCCTGATGGCCACCATCTCTGGAGGGTCTCACTCATAATTCTGGTCCCAAGGCCTATTCTCCTGTTTTTTGTGACCATCGTGTTTTCACTAGAGCTTTGGTGCTCGCAGTGCTTGACATCCAGCATTCACTGTTGGGAGTGTGCAGCTCGCAGCCTTTACATTGGCTGAGTATAAATTTGTGTACCTTCTACTAGCATTAGTATTAATATTAGAGGGGTTTATTATTATTTTATCATCAGTGCTGACGGTGATGTAATTGTCATTGGGGGGGGGGCTTGGGTTCAATACTGGTTTTGTATATATTTTTATATATTTCATTTTTATTATTATTTTCATTAAAGCTGTTCTAGTTTCCTTTTCTAATCGCTAAGTCTCTCTTCCTTATTCCCTTTATCTTCCCCTTTGGGGAGAGAGGGGGGTTAACAGGCATAATGTCTATTATAGGTCTAAGGGGCTGCCCTGACCCTAAACCATGACACAGGGCTTCAAACTAGATCTGAAGGTGGAGGGGGATATATCTGGGCTTACTTGAGAGGCCCCTGGGTGTAGTAGCTCAATGCTTGTGAGGCAGCATGCTAACATTTTTGAGAACCAGAAGGCCTTCCACCCCCCAAGGACAAAAACTATGCACTCAACTTCCTCTCTGAAATGCTTATACACCAGTGCATGCAGCACGGGGAATAAGCAGGAGGAATTGGAGATCTGTGTTTGGTCACACGGCTGTGATCTCATTGCAAGTACTGAGACATGGTGGGATAGCTCACATGACTGAAATGTTGTCATGGCCGTCTATGTACTTTTTAGGAAAGATAGACCAACAAGGTGAGGTGGTGGAGTTGCTCTTTATGTGTGAGAGCAACTGGAATGCATTGAGCTCTACCCTGGGGGTAGATGAAGAACATGTTGGAAGCTTATGGGTAAGAATTAAGGGTCACACAAATATGGGCAAAACTGTTGTATGTGTCTACTACAGACCACCAAACCAGGAAGAAGATGTCGATGAGGCCTTCTACAGACAGCTGGAAGTAGCCTCAAGATCACATGCCCTGGTGATTTGAATTACCCTTATTTTTGTTGGGAAGGCCACACAGTTAAGCATACTCAGTCTAGAAGGCTCTTGCAATGCATCAATGATAAATTTCTGATGCGGGTGATGGACAAACCAACAAGGTGTGCTGCTGGACCTTGTATTAACAAACAAAGAAGGCCTGGTCAGGGATGTGAAGGTTGGGGGCAGCCTTGGCAGTAGTGATCATGACATGGTGGAGTTAAGTATCTTGTGAGGAAGAAGCAGGTCAATAAGTAAGATTGCAACCCTGGATTTCAGGAGGGCTAACTTTGTCCTCTTCCAAGACCTACTTGGAGGAATCTCTTAGGCTAAGACTCTAGAAAGTAAGAGCTGGTTAATATTCAAACACCACTTCCTCCAAGCTGAAGACAGGTGCAATCCTTTGAGTAAAAAATCAAGTAGAAGAGGCAGGAGACCAGCATGGATGAGCAAGGAGCTGCTGGAAAAGCTCAAGTGGAAGAAAGAAATTCACAGAATGTGGAAAAAGAGACTGGTCTCGGGAGAATTATACAAACGCTGTCAGGGATGTAGGGATGCAACAAGGAAGGCTGAGGCCCTCTTGGTATTAACTCCGTCCAAGGAAGTAAAGGAGAACAAGAAGAGCTTCTTCAAATACATCAATGGTAAAAGGAAGACTAGGGAAAATGTGGGCCCACTGATGAATGAGGTGGTTGCCCTGGTGACAGAGGATGCAGAGAAGGCGGAGTTACTGAATCCCTTCTTTGCTTCAGGTGGTGGCTGCCCCATCCCTGGCACCATTGCAGGGGAGGTTGGCCGGGGCTCTGAGCACCCTGCTCTGGGTGCAGAGGGCCCTGCTCCCTGCAGGGGGTTGCACTGGGTGATCTTGGAAGGTCCCTTCCCACCCAAACCGGTCTGTGAGTCTATGATAAATTAACAGCAGTGCTCACTCCGTACTTAAAAAAACAAATAAAAAATGAAATGTTTCTTTAAGATAGCTGTGAAACCAACTTTTAACTCAAAAACCAAATCTATTAAGTCACAGCACCGGTGACACCTCGCAGGCACGACATTTGCTGTGCCAAACCCAGCAGCTCAGGCCTTCACATCAGCTGATGTCCTTGTGCTGCACGGCCCGTGCCCCCTCCCCCGGCTCCCGCTGTCGCAGCCTCAACGCCCCCCCAGCCCCCCGCGCTCCTCTGCACGCTGACGCTGGGTTAGTTATTTTCCGGGGCTTGATTGCTGCAGCCTCGGCTGCAACACGGAGCACGCAGGAGCCCGGGCTGCCCGGGGAGCAGCAGCGAGCACAGCCATGGTGCCGGGCACAGCCATGGTGCCGGGCACAGCCACGGTGCTGAGCACAGCCATGGTGCCGGGCACAGCCACGGTGCTGAGCACAGCCACGGTGCCGGGCACAGCCACGGTGCCGGGCACAGCCATGGTGCCGGGCACAGCCACGGTGCTGGGCACAGCCACGGTGCCGGGCACAGCCACGGTGCTGAGCACAGCCCGGCTCCGGCAGCACCTGCGTGTCAAGAGCCCTGAAAGGTGCTGCCGGAGCTGGTGCCGCAGGGCTGTGGGAGGGCGGCTGTGCAGAGCAACTGCCGGGGAAGCAAAGCACCGGCTGCACAGGGACCAGATGCTGAGACCCTGGCACAGGGTGCCCGGGGAAGCTGCGGATGCTCCATCCCTCCATCCCTCCATCCCGGGAGGTGTTCAAGCCCAGGCTGGACAGGACTTTGAGCAGCCTGGTCTAGTGGGAGGTGTCCCTGCCCGCGGCAGGGGATTGGACTAGATGCTATTTAAGGTCTCTTCCAACCCAAACCATGCTGTGATTCTATTCCATGTCTCCTGCTCCACTTCCCACCCTCCTCCTGCACCCCCGGACACCACGCGTCCGTAACACTGCCGCACCCGCCTCCCAGCACCGCTGCACGCCCAAGTGTGGGGCTGGGGGGGTTTGGTTTCCATGACAAGATCACCCTGGAGCATTCCGCCAGTCTCTCCCTCACCTTCAGCCCCAGCTCCGTGCGCGACAAAGCCCTTCCCCGGCAGCGCGGGGCTGGCTGCGGAGGCCTCTCCCCAGCTCCGCTGCTGCCCTTACATAAGCACCGCTCTCTCCCTGGTCCTCCCCTGGAAGCGCTGGCGGGGGGATGACATCTGCAGCGCGACCACAGCTCGCAGGGGAAGGCGGGAGGGAAGCGAGGGGCAGCTCGGCCCGAGCCGAGGCGGTGACCGCACTTGTCGGGTGACCCGACCCACGCGTGCCAGCGGAACACTGAAACGGCAGGGTTAAAAAAAGATAAGAAAAAAAAAAAGAGGGAAGGGGGGGGGATGGGCAAGTACCCTCAAGTACAGCAGTTTATCACCTAGTAACAAGTATGGAAAAAATTCCCCAGGAAAACAAAAGAACTCCGAAAACCCCAACACCTTTGCTTTTCTTTATTAAACTGCCTTTATATTGACCCACAAGGGTTTTTTTTCCATCTTATTTTATGATGATGTGCCACAGGGCAAGATCCCCAGCACCCACTACAGAAACTATTTCTGGAGCATGAGGCCTTAACTCATATCAAGCTCCAGACAAAGAATACAGCTCTCCAGGTCTTGAGTTGCAAGCAGTGACTCTTGCTCAGGCTGGGTCAGTGGAAGTTGGTGTCTTTGCCCACAGAAGATGTGTGATGGTGGAGGACCTGTATTGCCAATTAAAAATGTTGTGGGAAGAAGTCAATAAACTGCACAACATCAAAGATGATAAGGAAGAGATGAACTGGGTCTTCTTCAAGACCCTACAGATAGGAGTGTGAACCTTCAACTGCACTGAAGGACAGGCAGTCAGACTCTGTGCTTATTGGGTTAGGAAATAGAGATTCTGATGATGGTGAGGGTTGGAAGTTTCTGACTTCTGCCAACAGGAGGAAGGCTCTTAATCCAACTACAGATCTGCATCTATAGAATGGTTTTAGTGCTTTGGTAGCAGGTGAAAGTCTGGAAGCTCTGTCCAATGAAGCAATTAAACCTGAACTACTCAAGAGCATCATAAGTCCCCATCTGCTAACTTGACCTGCTGTCTAGGGACATTTGCTACTTGCCATGCACTCAAATACAGGACACTGTGGAGACACTGCTGAGGTTTGTCTGGCCCTCAGACTACGATCCCCTGCTATTTATCCATGTGGGCACCAACAATACTTCCAGGAGAGATCTGGAGCATATCAAGTGTGACTACATGGCTCTGGGGGAAATGGTCAAGGGCATGGGGACCCAAGTGGTGGTCTCCTCAGTTCTGCCACTGAAAGGAAAGGGTTTGAAGAGGACTAGATGGGTCAAAATGTGTTTATGCAGCTGTGGCAGGTGCAGCCTCCCTGACAGAAAGCGGACAAAAAGCAGGGCTTGTCAGAGACTTGATAAAGATCAGTTTGAGCCTCACAGCTATTAAACAGCAACTCATAGTGATTAACCTACATCTCAGCATCCAGGCCCTTACTAATTAGGATGACCACAGTGCACACTTGACTAGGGTATAAATGGAGCCCCAATGAAGAGCCGATTTTTGAAGAGCCTGTGGAGGTTCCCACAATGGAACAGGCTCCTGGCAGAAACTGTGGCCTGGGGGGAACCCATGCTGGAGCAGTCTGTTCCGGGTAGATTGTACTCCATGGAAAGGAACCATCCTGGAGCAGTTCTTGGAGAACTGCAGCCTGTGGGAAGGACCCATGCTGGAGCAGAGGAACAGTGTGAGGAGGGAGGAGTGCCAGGGATGAATTGTTATGAACTGACCACAACCCCCATTCCCTATTCCCCCTGCACTGCTCAGGAGGGGAGAAGGTAGAAAAGTTGGGAATGAAGTTGAGCCTGGGAAGAAGGTAAGGGGGATAGGTGTTTTTAGTTTTTCTATTTCTCACTCTGTCCTTTGCCAACTCCTCGCCAGCAAGTTTCTGCATGGGAATGTGACCCTTAGAGCAAAGCCACTCTTCTACACTAGTCACCACATTTTCCGCGTTTTTTGACAGTGCCTCAGAAGCGCGAATTGAGCACTTTTGACAGCCAATGAATTGCACAGCCGAATTGAGAGGAGGTAGCCGTGGATGTGTTCTGCAGTGAAGGAGAGGCACGGGGAAGAGAAGATTCAGCGAGAGATTTCCGGGCTAGCATGTTTTCTGTGGGAGCTAGTCACCACAATTTTCAATTTTTTTGAGGGCGACTCAGAATTGCGAGTTGAGCACTTTTGAGAGTCAAGTATTTGCACAGCTGAATTGAGAGGAGGTAGCCACGGATGCATTCTGCAGTGAAGGAAAGGCATGGAGAAGAGAATATTCAGTGAGAGAATTCTGGGCTAGCACCTTTTGTGTGGGAGCTACTCACCACATTTTTCACTTTTTTTGATGGTGCCTCAAAATGGCGAATTGAGCACTTTTGATAGCCACGGCGTTGCATAGCTGAATTGAGAGGAGGTAGCCCCGGGTGCTTTCTGCAGTGAAGGAGAGGCACGGGGAAGAGAAGAATCAGCGAGAGAATACCGGGCGAGCTCCTTTTCTGTTTGAGCTAGGCACCACATTTTTCACTTTTTTCGAGCGCGACTCAGAATCGCGAATTGAGCACTTTTGAGATCCAAGAATTTGCACAGCTGAATTGAGAGGAGGTAGCCGTGGATGCTTTCTGCAGTGAAGGAGAGGCACGGGGAATAGAAGATTCAGCGAGATAATTCCGGGCTAGCACCATTTCTGTGGGACCTAGTCACCACATTTTTCGGGTTTTTTTGCGGGCGCCTCAGAATCGCGAATTGAGCACTTTTTGACAGGCACGGAGTTGCACAACAGAATTGAGAGGAGGTAGCCGCGCATGCGTTCAGCAGTGAAGGAGAGGCATGGGGAAGAGAAGATTCAGTGAGAGAATTCCATGCTATCACCTTTTCTGTGGGAGCTAGTCACCACATATTTCACTTTTTTTGACGGCGCCTCATAATCGCCAATTGAGCACTTTTCACAGACTATGAGTTGCACAGCTGAACTGAGAGGAGGTAGCCGCGAATGCGTTCTGCAGTGAAGCAGAGGCACAGGGAAGAGAAGATTCAGCGAGAGAATTCCAGGCAAGCTCCTTTTCTGTTTGAGCTAGGCACCAAATTTTTCACTTTTTTTGAGCGCGACTCAGAATCGCAAGTTGAGCACTTTTGAGAGTCAAGTATTTGCACAGCTGAATTGAGAGAAGGTATCCACGGGTGCGTTCTGCAGTGAAGGAGAGGCATGGGGAAGAGAATATTCAGTGAGAGAATTCGGGACTGGCACCTTTTCTGTGGGAGCTAATCACCACATTTTTCGGGTTTTTTTGAGGGCGCCTAAGAATCACGAATTGAGCACTTTCGACAGGCACGGAGTTGCACAGCAGAATTGAGAGGGGATAGCCACGGATGCGTTCTGCAGTGAAGAAGAGGCACGGGGAGGAGAAGCTTCATGGAGAGTATTCCATGCTATCACCTATGATTTGCCTGTGTGCAGCAGATGATACTGAAGCTTGCTTATAAACTATGAGCCAGAAAACCCATATACATGTGCTGCTACTGTGGCAGCCTGTCCCTCAGAGAGGGACATGGGAGGCTCACCTGGGGTCTCTGAAGAGTGTTTTAATTGAGTGGCACAGTGCAACTTAGTACTTCTCATCTTTCATGTTATCAGGAAGATAATGAACTGAATTTCTCAGTTAATGTTATAAATCTTAATTTTTCCCACAGCCTTTTTTATTTTGTATTATAACAGTTTGGTAAGTACCACTTGAACTGTGTACCACGCTGAAAAATAATATTGGACTAAATAAAACTTTCTGAAAACATGCACTGAGAAGAATCCAGGAGTCTAAATGCTGTCTTCTGGAGTACGGGTAGTCAGGTGGTCTTCTCTGCATCTTTCCTGTACAGACAGATAAATGCTTCAAGGCTAGGAAGTGGCAGATTAAAATGGTGCACAAAACCTGAAATAAATTTGGATTTTAGACTCTTCTAGGCCATTTTGACTATTCTATAAAGCTAATGACCTAATAATTCAGTTGGAGGACACCAGAGCTGCTAGGACACTGAAATTACAAACTAAATATTATCAGCTAGAAAACCTTCCAGACAGTTCTTTTTGCTTATATTTTGGGGAAGGGTTAAATGTGTTAAATAAAGTTAAGGAAGCTTTCTTGAGTTGGATGACCAAGGGGTCACTGGGGTCAGTTCCAAGGAAGGAAACTAAGTGACCATCTAGTTTGGGATACCCTGGCATCATATGCTCCCTTACTTAATTATGCTACTCTGCAAGTGTGTTGGGTTTTATACTGATGTCTTTGCAAATCTCATGTAGCAAATGTCTGATGACCTAGCGCAAACGTTTTGGAGATGGGAATGCCCCGAGTCCTCATATATAACATGCTTTTGTATGTGCAGTTCATCCTCCAGATTCTATAGAAGAGCTGCTGCTCTGCTTTATAAACACTACTTAGCAGCTGTAGAAATGCTGATTATTAGAAGGTGGATTGCAGACAGTTTTGCCATAGTATATAACCTGAACCAAGCAGCTACATCTGATTTCACAGGATACCAGAGCAGAAGCCACAAATGGATTAGATGTTGTTCCCTTCTTGCTCTCTTGGACTCATTGACTGGGTTGTCAGTGTTGTCTAATGAATTTACATTGCAGGTTTGTTTGAAGTATACAATATTTGGAAAGGATTATTGTGGTGGGTTTACCCTGGCTGGGCACCAGGTGCCCAACAAGCCCTTCTATCACTCCCCCCCCAACCTCCATCAGCACAGCACGCAGGGAGAGAATAAGATGAAAAGAAAAGAGCCGTGGGTTCTGATAGGTAAAGTTGTTGTTCTCTACTTCCCATCCGCAGGCGATGTCCGGCTGAGTCTAAGAAGCAGTGCTCCAGAACACGTAGCAGTTGCTCAGAGGACAAGCCGGATGCCCCCCCCATCCTCCTCCTGCCCTCTCCCTTTATAGTTGAGCTGATGTCATTTGGTATGGAATAACCCACTGGTCAGCTCAGGCCAGCCTACTTGCTTCCCGAGACATTTGTGGCTAGCTATGTGAACAGTGCAGTTTATTGAAGCAACAGGAGGACTCTGTCCATTCTGCTTTTGATCCTAATTTGTGTTCCTGAATCCAGTACTAGAATCCAGCTCCTGAACACAGCTCCCATCTGACACTGCCCCCAGTCTGGGACTTTTCTCAGTGCCTGCTCCACAGCATCAGTGGTGATGATGATGTAATTACCATCAGGGGGGTTGGGTTTGATACTGGTTTTATATTTGTATATTCGTTGTTATTATTTTCATTAAAGCTGTTCTAGTTTCCTTTTCTAATCGCTAAGTCTCTCTCTCATTCCCTTTCTCTTCCCCTTTGTGGAGGGAGGGGGGTTAACAGAGAGTGTTTGGTATAGGTCTAAGGCGCCGCCCTGACCCTAAAGTGTGACAACAGGTTCTCATGGATTGCCAGTGATAAATATGTCTGCTAAAGCACATGCAAGTTTCAAGATTATGAATAATACAGCCTAGCTATAAAATGTGTTAAGTTAACAACAACTCTATAGAGATTTCTAAGTTTTCCTAGGAAAGCACTCGGGAAAGTCCAGATCTTACCCAAAGGTGTCTCTATGGAGAGGAAGAGAGGCTCAGACTATTGACTAATCCCAGAAGTGGTCTGTGGTGGTATCGTTCCAGACTTATTTGTGATGATATCTTCCTTAACATTCCCCTTAAGCCATTTTAGACTATTTTTTTACCTTCAAGGTGGAGCTTCAGTGACTCTGATCATATATGCCTTTATTATGATTGGTTTAAAATTCTTTAGCTTTGCTTTTAAAGGTATAGATTAAGAAAATTCAGGACACAAGCTCAGTGAAGGGTGATCACACTTTTGGAGGCAGGTAGCCTTTGGAATGGAGGTGTGTTTTGGTATTATAATGAAATGATAATGAACAACGTTCACACAAAGGACAGCATTTTGTCAAAAAATGACAGACTGTTGGCCCAAGGTGGCAAATATGCAATTTATCATTTCCATAGTACCATAAATTTCTCATCTTCTGCAATAATTCACAGAGCCTTCACTCCACTCTACCCTCCATGCTGTTTTGCAAACATTGTGGTCCAGGGAACCACTGTAGAATGGATTCCTTGCATACGAGCTGCAGCTACACTCTATCCTGGAATTTTCTTTTATATTATACCTTTCCTTCATCTGTGAGCAATGCTCTGCCTTTAATATAAGTTTAGTTTTAAGTCACCCTCAGTCATTATTCCACCTTGTGACTATAGTTATTCAAGCTTCACAATATTTAAAAGGAATTGGGAATGTCACATACACTTTTGTGGTGAGGATTATTGAATACATATATATCTTGTGGGGCTATCAGATGGGTTAAGCGTTTCATCATAATCCAAAGTTTAACATACAAGACAATTGTCAAAGCAAAACACAATACGGTATTGTGGTGTATTGAGACGCGGACTCCAGATGAGGATTCAACTGAAGACCTTTATTTTACAGACAAGTGTGCTTATATACCCCTGTTCTGGTTGCTATTTTTAGCATTGCAACTCCTCAACATTCTCCTTATCTCTAACTCAAGGCTTAAAATGCTGAAAACTCTGCCCAGAGGTGTGCCTACTTTGTTAGGACACCCGCTCTTGCAAGAACGTATAATAAATTACTGCTTCACTAGTACGTCTACTGCAAGTCCTTTCTTAGGACCTTTGCATTTCTAAGACCCCCAAATTGCAAATGTAGAATTTACTAAGTTGAAGTCCAAAAATGAAGTATTGAAAGCATCATTGACTTTTTAAAAGGAAAACTGGGGGAAATTAGAAATATGAGTAAATATCCTCATGATTGAAAACTAAAACCTAAAAATAGAAAATAGAGAACTTAAAATGATATTGGTGTCTGTCAAAAGGCAAGAAAGGCGATTACAGGAAAAATCAAATCTCTTACTGAGCCATATATCATCCTCGGTCTTGGCTAAACAAATCTGCAAATTAATACACTATGCAGATCCTGAGACATGGGATGGAGACATCTTGAATGGGAATGACAATGATGACCTGGTGGGAGATTCTGATTATGATTTTATCCCAGAACCTGTACTTACATGACTGTTGACCAAAACCAAAACTGCAAATGAGGGAGATGACTACTGTACAAACCATCCCATGGCCTCCTGCTGAATTAGTAAAGTTGCAGGAAAAATATTTCAGGTGTCTAGAGGAGTTTGAGATGGAATATGTGTGGTGAGTCTCCCTTAGTGGGGGGACACTGAATCCTACTAAGCAAGGAAAAAACAGGAGGCTATTTGGGCCCTGGAGTGTTTTTAACCATCACATCAGGTGACCACAACTACTCATTAACCACACAAGCTGCTTATTGGGCCAGCAGCATAAACCCACAAGAAAGAGGAGAACCTCTTGTTATTATAACTACTGATTTCTCAGATCTTGCAGCTTCTGTGCAAAAAGCAGGATGCATACAAGTGATGTATGAGAGGGATGTGTTAAGGTGATCCCCAATGCTAGCTCCTACAGTAATTACTAAAGAAATGGCAGAGGAACTAAATATAAAGCCCAGACACTGTAAAGTAAATTTACAGGAATCAATGGAATAATAAGAGAATGCCCCATAGAAAAAAAAAAAAATCACTTTGTGGCTCCCTGATAAGTGTAATCTAATACATGCTGAAGTATTGGTCAGTGCTGCTAGTACCAATATTTTAGGGTTTGTTTTGCTGTATAGCAGAATGTGGAAACTCCCCAACAGATCTGTATGGAATTTTGCAGGACAAGGCAACAGGGACATAGCATGGTTTGATGAAGGTATGGGCTGGTCTGACAAAGATGAGTTTAAAGCTAGAAATTTATTAGAGATGTCTATATGTCTACCCCACCTGTCAAGAATCACAGAATCACAGAATGTTAGGGGTTGGAGGGGACTTCGAAAGATCATCTAGTCCAACCCCCCCCTGCCAGAGCAGGATCACTTAGATTAAGTCACACAGGAACGTGTCCAGGTGGGTCTTGAATGCCTCCAGAGAAGGAGACTCCACAATCCCCCTGGGCAGCCTGTTCCAGTGTCCGTCACCCTCACTGTGAAGAAGTTTTTTCTAATGTTTACTCTAAACCTCTTGTGTCCCAGCTTACTCCCATTGCCCACTGTCACCAGTGTGAGGCTGTGGCATTCCCTGCAGCCTGCCACCTGCACACTCACATCCTTCTGCGGGAGCTCTGTCTAGGTTCCCACAGTCCAATTTGCTTGGTGACAGGAGCATGGTCTTCTTCTGCCGGGTGGAGCCCATTGTTCTTTGACCAAGCTGGTAAATTTTTCAGCGTCCTGAAAAACCTGCCGGGGGACGCACACACGCTGATTGCCCACCCTGGGCTCGGTCATAGTGATGTGTCGCCGCCCTCCCTGAGGCGTCATATCGCGAGTGGCTGCGGTCGCTGTTAACGCCTTGTTTGGATCAGGTACTGGTGCTGTCGCTCCGCCCACGCCACCTCAGGAGCCCTCCCATGATATGCCAGCCCCTGACACAGGCGAGCTGCTTTCCCAGCTTTGAAAAAGCAACAAAAAGCCACAGAAAGAGCTCATTGACAGCCACAATCCCCTTCCCCAGTGTGGACTTACCTTCACTGGAGCTGGTCTCTTCAGCGAGTGCTAATGCTAACACCTCTCATATAAATCCTGTGTCTATCTGCTTGGACCCTGGCTGGGTTTGTAACACCCACAAGCCTCTGGAAAGATTAAAAGATCTAATGGACTGCTAAATACTATGTTGACAGCATTGGGCAATGGGGGATGGAAGCACTGGGATACAAACTTAGCAGAAGCCACTTGTCTGGTTAACAGCAGAGGATCTATTAACTGTCCTGGTCCTGCCCAAACAAAACCCCTACACATGGTGGGAGGAGATAAGGTCCCTGTAGTGCACACAGGGAAGTGGCTGGGGAAGGCAGTGTGGATTGCTTCTCCTTTGGGAAAAGGCAAACCCATTTGTGGGATTGTCTTTGCTCAAGGACATGGGTATACTTGGTGGATAATGTGAGAGGACGGGGACCCAGTGTGTACCTCAAGGAGACTTAAACTTAGGGGAAAAGTAATCTGTGATGTGATTCATATGTTTCAGGAAGTGCAGTGAAGAGTGGATTTTGCAAAGAACTGGATGAGTGTAATGGTGACCTAAACCTAGACAGTGTTGGTCCCCAACAATCAAACATACTGCTTCTCCTGTCCTGAACATCCATCCTGACAGATGGGGCTCAAGTCATCACCCATTTGTGAACATCTGGAGGAATGGAGAAAACCCATGTTAACGGGAGAATAATATCTATCTGTTAAAGGATGGGGGATAGTAGTTAATGAGAATGTATTGATCTGTATGTTGAGTATAAGAGGGTTTTAGAGTATGTAGATTGAGATGTGTTAATAAGAAGGAATTTCAGTGATTGGAATTAGATATAATGGAATAGTTAAGATATATTATGTAGGGCCTGAGCATGGTGCAAATGGTATGGAATACGGGGTGGAGATTGTATTGGGTCTGACTGAGCTGGAGTTAATTTTCCCTATATCAGCCTTCCCAGTGCTATGCTTTGTATTGAGAGCTAGAAAGGTGCTGATAATACACCTGTGTTGTAGCTACTGCTGAGAAGGGCCCTTACAGAGCTGGCTATTGTGTGCCTCAACCCTTGTGTGGTGATAAGGCCTGGAAAAACCTGCCTGTCCCCGGGTGATATCAATACAGATGTTGGTTTTTAATCATTACCCCAATAGCCTTTCACCTCTGGAGAGCTGGATTCAACGCCTGTTAAGATACAAGGGACAGTAAGTTTTGGCTGCCTCCAATTTAAAGCCCCCAAGGGGTTCCAGTTGGTGCTGGGTTGGTGGGGTTTTTGCCTTTTTGGTGGTTTTGGTGTTTGGGGTGTTTTGGTGTCTGGGGTGCCTCTTGGTTTTGTATTGTGGGTGTCTGGGGTGCCTCTTGCTTTGGTATTGTGGGTGTCTGGGGTGCCTCTTGCTTTGGTATTGTGGGTGTCTGGGGTGCCTCTTGCTTTGGTGTCCTGCCCTGGGTGCCTCTTGCTTTGGTGTCTTGGGAGTCTGGGTGACTCTTGGTTTGGTGTCCTCTCCTAGATGTCTCTTGGTGCCTCTTTGGTTTGGTGTCTTGGGCATCTCTTGGTGTCTTGGGCATCTGGGTGCCTCTTGGTTTGGTGTCTTGGGTGCCTGGGTGTCTCTTGGTGCCTCTTGGTTTGGTGTCCTGTCCTAGGTGTCTCTTGGTGCCTCCTGGTTTGGTGTCTTGGGTGCCTGAGTGTCTCTTGGTACCTCCTGGTTTGGTGTCCTGTCCTGGGTGCCTCTGGGTGCCTCTTGGTTTGGTGTCCTGTCCTAGGTGTGTCTTGGTGCCTCTTGGTTTGGTGTCCTGTCCTGGGTGCCTCTTGGTTTGGTGTCCTATCCCAGGCGTCTCTTGGTGTCTTGTCCTGGGTGCCTCTTGGTTTGGTGCCCTGTCCCAGGTGCCTCTTGGTTTGGTGCCTTGTCTCAGCTCCTTCTTGGTGTCTCAGGGTGGTGTGTGTGGTGTTTTGGTGTGTGCAGTGTGTGCGGTGTGTGTGGTGTTTTGGTGTGTGCAGTGTGTGTGGTGTTTTGGTGTGTGCAGTGTGTGTGGTGTTTTGGTGTGTGCAGTGTGTGTGTGGTGTTTTAATTTGGGTTTTGTTGTTTTTAAACTGTTTTAGCAAATTGACAGCAAAAATTTGGTACCACTCCAAAAAAAAAAACCAAAACAAAACCAACAACGAACCGAACCCACACCACAAAAAAAACACAAACCACCAAAAAGCAAAACAAGCCAAACCCCAAACCAACCCCAGAACTCCAAAGCGACCACCAGAGCAGGGGCTTGCTCGGGAGCGGAGCAGCCGGGGGGAGAGAAGAGGGGGCTGCGGGTTTGCAGGGAGCAGGAGGGGAAGGGGGGTGGCCTCGGGTTTTTTTTCTCCCCGTGCGTTGGCAGAGCTGAGGAAGATGAGGGTGAAGAGGAAGGGAAGCAGCACAGAGGCCCTGCCTGCTCGGCGCCTTTTCTACCACTCCCCCAATCCCAGTCCCCTCCCAGTATCCCCTCCCAGTGCCCCCGCTGCCGAGAGACGTCACCGTTGGTTACCTGGCCGGGCTCAGCCCTGGGGGGGTTTCAAGGGCTTTGTTTGCAGGTGGGTTTTTGCATATTAACTGGTGGAAAAAAGGCTATTTTTAGTCAGGACAGTGATTCCCCCTCACTCCTTTGATCTATGAGTAATGGATTTCCTTTTGCTCCCATATTTGGCAGTGATAGTGGGGTTTTTTTGTTTGTTTGGATTTTGTTTGGGTTAGTTGTTTGGTTTTCGTTTATATATTATTTGCACTAACCTTGATGAGCTCAGGGAATTTAACACAAAGACTAAGAATGAACTTGTGCATCTGGAGGACATGAAAAATAAATTGGTATGTGACAAAAAAGAAAGCTCTTGTATGGATATAAATCTATTCAAGTTATTTGCTGAGGCTTAATCATCAACAAGGATCAACAGAAACCACTACACACTAATCCCAGTGTCCTGTCATTCCTGTTGCCTCACCAAAGGGAACAAGTGTAATCTGTGGCAATAGCAAGGGGAGTGGAGACTTGGAAGAGAGAGTAGAGGTGTCTGGAATGAAGTAGAGCCTGGGAAAGGGTGGGAAAAGGGTGAGGAAAGGTGTTTTCCCTAAGTGTTTAAATGTCTTCTTTTGTTTTTCAATACCCAAATCAGCAATTGAATGTTTACAGACTCACAGAATTTTCATGGTTGGAAAAGACCTCTAAGATCACCCTGTCCAACCCTCAACCCTAAAAAAAAACCCCAAACACCTCACCATCCCACTAGAGCATGTTCTGAAGTTGCAACAGGGGAGGTTTATATTGAATATTAGGAAGAATTTCTTTACTGAAAGGGTAGTCAGGTGCTGAAACAAGTTGATCAGGGAGGTGGTGGATTCACCATTCCTGGAAGTATTCAAAAAATGTGTAGATGAGGCATTTCAGGACATGCTCTAGTGGAATGGTGAGGTGTTTTTTTTGTGCTTTTGTTTTGGCTTGGTTTGGTTTTTGCTTGGTGGTGGGGTTTTTTGTGTTTTTTGGTTTTGTTTGGGTTAGGGTTTGGGGTTTTTTTTTTGTCATTGACGGTTGGATGCGGTGATCTTAGAAGTCCTTTCCAACCGTGACAATTCTGTGATTCTGTGATCTTACTGCTGCCTTCAAATATCTATATGGGGGGGGTGTGGAGAAGATGAAGCATTCAGCATAAGGACAAGGAGCAGCTGTCACAAGTTCTAACAAGTGAAATTCTAACTATTTTTTCTTCATAAAGAAAAAAATCCCCCTTCCCCAAGGGTGGTCAAATGCTGGAATGGGGGGCCTAGATAGGTTGTGAGATCAACGCCCTTAGAGACAGTCAAACCTGAACTGGACAAGGCCCTGAGCAACCTGCTCCAATTGTCCTGCTTTGAGCAGGGGGTAGTGGAATGGACACCACAAGAACACAATCAAGCCCCATAAAATCCTGTCAAAGTTTTTGAGTCTGCCATATAAAATTTCCTTTTAATCCACTACACAGAAGTTATCAGGGAGTGTGTCATGGTTTAGGGTCAAGGCAGCCCCTTAGACCTATAATAGATGCTCACTGCTATCCCCCTCCCTCCCCAAAGGGGAAGAGAAAGGAAATAAGGGAGAGAGAATGAGCAATTAGAAAAGGAAACTAGAACAGCTTTAATGAAAATGAAAATAATAATAATGGAATATATACAAAACCAGTATTGAACCCAACCCCCCTGATGGTAATTACATCACCATCACCACTGATGCTGTGGAGCAAGAAAAAGTGCCAGTACTTTATCTCTATATTGACTCCTGGATGGTGGCAAGTACTCTGTGGGAGTGGCTACATCAATGGAAGCAGACCAACTGACAGCGCAGAGGTAAACCCATCTGGGTTGCTGAATTATGGCAAGGTATTGCTGCTTGGCTAGACAACCTGATTGTACGGCACATAGATGCTCACATACCTAAGAGTTGTGCCACTGAAGAACATTGAAACAATGAACAGGTGGACCAGGCTGCTAGAATTGAAGTAGCTCAGGTGGATCTGGACTGGGAACATAGGGGTGAGATGGGCCCAGACACATCAGGACATCTAGGAAGGGATGCAACATACAAATCAGCTCATGATCAAGGGATGGACTTGACCATTGATGCCATTGCATAGTTTATTCATGAATGTAAAATGTGCACCATAATCAAACAAGTCAAGTGGCTAAAGCCTTTTTGGTATGGACAATGATGGCTGAAATATCAATATGGGGAAGCCTGGCAGAATGATTATATCACACTACAATGAACCCACCATGTGCTTACAATGGTGGAAGTGACTACTGGATGGCTGGAAACACACCCTGTGACTCATGCCACTGCCTAGAATACTATCTTAGGCCTTGAAAAGCAAGTTTTATGATGACACAGCACTCCTGAAAGAAGTGAATCAGTCTGAAAACTGTTTCTGAAACAGCCTCATAGACACGTGCTCCATCTGGACATTGAGTGTTGACCACTACCCTCTGGATGTGACTATCCAACCAATTTGTTATCCACCAAACAGTCCACCCATCAAATCCATAGCTCTCCAATTTAGAGAGCAGAATGTTGTGGAGGACCATGTCAAAGGCTTTAGAGAAGTCCAGGTAGACAACATCCATAGTTCTTCCCTTGTCCACTGATGTAGTCACACCATCAGAGAAGGCAACTAGGTTGGTCAGGCAGGACTTGCCCTTGCTGAAGCCATGCTGACTGTCTTGAATCACCTACCTGTCCTCCATGTGCCTTAGCATAGCTTCTAGGAGGATCTGTTCCATGATCTTCCTGGGCACAGAGGTGAGGCTGACAGGTCAGTAGTTCGCAGGGTCCTCCTTTCGATCCTTTTAAAAAATGGGTGTAATGTTTCCCTTTTTCCAGTCATCAGGGACTTCACCTGACCACCAGGACTTTTCAATGGAGACTGGCTTGGCAACTACATTAGCCAGTTCCCTCAGTACTCTGGGATGCAACTCATCAGGTCCCATAGACTTGTGTATGCTCATGTTCCTCAGGTGGTCATGAACCTGATCTTCTCTTACAGTGAGAGGGACTTTGCTCCCCCAGTTCCCATCTTGCAGTCCATCCACTTGAGAGATGTAGGAAGAGAGATTGTAGGGGGAGCATTGTGTTCCCAGCCCCTGTCTCTTGGCTTGGGGGAATGACTTTCCCCGGTGCAAGTGTTTCCATTACTAAAGACTGAGGCAAAGAAGGCATTAAGCACCTCAGCTTTCTCCTCATCTTTTATTACCATATTTCCTCCTGAATCTAGTAGGGGATGGAGGCCCTCCCTGGCCTTTCTTTTATTATTAATGTACGGCATGCCGTGGGCACAAACATGGATCACAGGAAGCCCCGTGCCCCTCTACTACAACTCCCGGCATGCCGAGAGACACCAACATGGCGCACAGGAAGCCCCGTGCCCTGGGACTACAGCTCCCGGCATGCCGAGGGACACCAACATGGCTCACAGGAAGCCCCGTGCCCCGGGACTACACCTCCAAGCATGCCGAGGGACACCAACATGGCTCACAGGAAGCCCCGTGCCCCACGACTACAGGTGCCGGCATGCCGTGGGCACAAACATGGCTCACGGGAAGCACCATGCCCCGGGACTACAGCTGCCGGCATGCCGAGGGTACAAACATGGAGCACTAGAAGGACCGTCCCCCGGGACTACAACTCTCGGCATGCCGAGGGACACCAACCTGGCGCACAGGAAGCCCCGTGCCCCCGGGACTACAACTCTCGGCATGCTGAGGGACACCAACATGGCTCACAGGAAGCCCCGTGCCCCGGGACTACAGCTCCCGCCATGCCGAGGGGCACCGACATGGCGCACAGGAATCACCGTGCCCCGGGACTACAGCTCCCGCCATGCCGAGGGCCACCAACATGGCGCACAGGAATCACCGTGCCGTGGGACTACAGCTCCCGGCATGCCAAGGGACACCAACATGGCGCCCAGGAAGCCCCGTGCCCCAGGACTACAGCTGCCGGCATGCCGAGGGACACCAACATGGCGCACAGGAAGCCCTGTGCCCCGGGACTACAGCTCCCGGCATACCGTGGGACACCAACATGGCGCACAGGAAGCCCCGTGCCCCGGGACTACAGCTCCCAACATGCCGAGGGCTACCAACATGGCGCGCAGGAAGGCCCGTGCCTCGGATCTACAGCTCCCGGCATGCCGTGGGCACAAACATGGCTCACAGGAAGCCCCGTACCCCGCGACTACAGATCCCGGCATGCCGAGGGCCACCAACATGGCTCACAGGAAGCCCCGTGCCCCACGACTACAGCTCCCAGCAAGCCGAGGGACACCAACATGGCGCCGAGGAAGCCCAGTGCCCCACGACTACAGCTGCCGGCATGCTGTGGGCACAAACATGGCTCACAGGAAGCCCCATGCCCCGGGACTACAGCTCCCGGCACGCCGAGAAACACCAACATGGGGAACAGGAAGCCCCGTGCCCCGGCACTACAGCTCCCGGCATGGCGAGGGCCACCAACATGGTGCCCAGGAAGCCCTGTGCCCCGGGACTACAGCACCCGGCATGGCGAGGGCCACCAACATGGCGCCCAGGAAGCCCTGTGCCCCGGAACTACGCTCCCGGCATGCCCTGGGAAACCAACATGGCGCCTGGGAAGCCCCGTGCCCCAGGACTACAGCTCCCAGCATGTCGAGGGACACGAACCTGGCGCACAGGAAGCCCCGTGTCCCGGGATTACAACTCCCAGCATGCCGAGGGCACAAACATGGCGCACAGGAAGCCTCGTGCCCCGGGACTACGGCTCCCGGCATGTCGTGGGACACCAACATGGCGCCCAGGAAGCCCCGTGCCCCGGGACTACAGCTCCCGGCATGCCGAGGGACACCAACATGGTTAACCCAGCACTGCCAGGGCACCACTGACCCCTGGCCCTCAGCACCACAGCTCCACGGGGGGCTTGGAAACCCCTCCAGAAGAAACAAGCAGAGGGAGCTCCCTTTGGCCGAGCTCTTCGCTAGGATATCATCTATAGGGTATCTTCTCTAGGCTGTGGAGAGCCGTGGGTGCTTCTCAAGCACGAGTTTTATTTGCAGCCGCTCAAGATCAGATGACTTTCCCCTCTCGAAACACCCCCGATGATGATGCTCAAAGGGTGGCCACGAGGAGTTCGTCTGAACCCTGTAGAGCAGCTTCATTTTGGACAAGAGCTTAAAGCAGGAGGAAACAGGGAACGTGGTTAAGCAAAGCTGCTTGGGCCAAGTTAAAAATTCCTTATTCAGTCTGGACAAAGCATTTCTCTCACCTTTCCTGCAGGGAAGATGTTTGAGGCCTCGTTCGTTATCGCTCCGCCTGTCTCGTTCGCTGCTGGTAATCGTAAGAGGTTCTGAGAAGACAACACGATGGGTCCAAAGGAGATGCTTCGCTGGCTCCTGTTCCATCCTAAAAGGCCATAAAAGAGCTGTGAGAACAGGAGGGTGGTGAAGATCGATGGTCTGTCTGGCTGTGGGGTCTTCAAGGATCTTCTCTTGATGGTCTCTTTGGTTTGCCCTCGATTTTCAGCTGCCATGCCTCGGGGTGCAACAAGCAGAGGATGTGCTCAAGGGAGGGATGGTTACCTGTTGAAGTTGTACGTTTGAGGGGACTGTTGTGTATTTTCCTTCTCAAGACCAACCTTAGGAGTTCCTCTCACAAAAACACAGTCGCGTTGCGTAGGAAAAAAATTGATGTTTGAAACCTTCCAGCTTGAGATGTTCTACACGTCTCACGACCAGCTCCTTTGGTCAGGGACCTGATTGTTCTCTGTTCCTCTCGCCCTTCTCGTTTGCTACGTGGTCCCGAGTCTCAACGAAGGAAAGCAGCCACCTCTGGCACTGTCCTTGGCTCTTGCTGCGCAGCCAAGTCGAGCAAGCTCAGAATTACTCGATGGCTTCTCAGCTGAGACTTCAGTTGCTGTTGTCCAGTGAGAAGATTGCTGTTGAGGTTTTCCTGGACTGAGGAGGTCTTTTTCTCTCTTCCATCTGAGGTCTGGGCTTGAATTGTCCTCCTCGTTTTTATTTCCATCAGCTTCTAGGCAGGAGGGTGGGTAGGCAGAGGGCTTCTTTTTGGGAAGGGCTGCGTCTGCCAGTTGTCAAGCTCAACCCGTAGGGTCTCAGATGGGTTCCCTGCTGGGTTTCCTGTGCAACTGTCGTTATCTCCAGAAGATTTTACTTCACTAGCAGACTTGCCTTGATTAATGTTTAGGAAGCTCAGGGGTGTCCAAGGTGAAAGACCCTTCTGAGATACAAGGTGCCAGGAAAAAAAGGGTATCATAGAATCATTTTGGTTCGAAAAGAACTTTCAGGTCATGGAGTTCAACTCTTTCTCCAGCACTGCCAGGGCGCCACTGCCCCCTGTCCCTCAGCACCACAGCTCCACGGGGGGCTTGGAAACCCCTCCAGGGATCATGGGGACTCCACCACTGCCCACTTAAGAAAGCAACTTCTGATTACAACCATATTGGCTGGGCTGTCAGAGTCCATCCCTGCATGCTACACCTCGTGTAGCCTTTCAAGCAGGTATCAGTTTGGTTAAAGTCCCCCATGAGAACCAGGGGTTGTGATCCAGGCAGGATATAGACCACTTTCTGTAGAAGAAACTGTCTGTAGAAGGCCTCATGGACTTCCTCTTCCTGATCAGGTGGCCTGTAGTAAACACCCACAATAGTTTTACACATTTTAGCCTGCACCTTATTTCATACCCATAAGCTCTTGACTTGTTCTTCAACACCGTCCCTAGGCAGAGCTTGACACATTCCAGTTGCTCTCTCACAAAAAGAGCAATTCCACCACCTCACCTTGCTGATCTGTCTTTCCTAAAAAGTACATAGACATCCATGACAGTTTTCCAGTCATGTGAACTATCCCACCATGTCTCCATAACTGCAATGAGATCATGACCCTGTGACTGAACACTGATCTCAATCTTCCTGTTTATGCCCCATGCTGCGTGCATTGGTTGTACAGGTATTTCAGAGAGGTAATCACACAAGAAAGTTTCCCCTGGAGGGGTTCACGAGGATCCACCATAGCCACACATACCCTTGAGGCAGTTGGACTTCTGGCTCTCATCTTGGGAGGCAGCTACGGAACATTTGTCATTGCTCTGGTTGGTCTGGCTTTTTCCCCAGTCAATGCATGAGCATTGCCATCTTTGACCGCGCGCCCACAGTCCTTCAGTTTAAAGCTTCCCTCATTAAGTTGACCAGCCTGCTGCCTCTCTTACCTCTTCTAGACAGATGAACTCCATCCCTTCCTAACAGGTTATCATCATCAAAGTATGTCCCATTGTCAAAAAAGTCCAAACTCTCACCATGGCACCAGGCACTTAGGCAGAGGTCAATATGCGTTATACATCTATTTCTGGCTGCTCCCTTTCCTCCAACTGGTAAAATGGGGGAAAAGATAACTTGGGGCCACTCTTGCTGAGGGAAGCTATAGGTTTTCCTGAATAACAGAGCAGTCATGAGGAATACTGGTGGTGTGCCTCCATGGGAACCAATTCAGGATGTAATGGCCAAAGATAACATTTTTCTGCATGTGAAGAGCAAAATCAAAGTGCCTATTGTCCCATGAGAGATGTGTGCACTGTGACAATACTGGGTCTTGCAATACCCCTTAAGGCTTTCAATCTAAAGGTTAGTTCCAGAAATTTGGAACTGTAAGATCAGGGTCTTTTGCCTTTAATAATGACTACACCATGTGGAATGTTGACTGGGGATGATTTTAAAAACTAAAATCATATTAAATCTGCAGCATCGTTCACATATAAGGAAAGGTATAACAGCTGAGAAACTTTCAGGGCCAAATGCAACTGGTATGCCAGGAATCCATTTCACATATGTTCCCTAGACAAAACTGTCCGCTAACAGCGCGGGGAATGGAGTGGAATGAAGATTCCATGGCCAGGTCCTGCAAAGTTACAAGAGTAATGGGAACTTGCTGTTCCTACGGAACTGATAAGCTACCGGTTTGCAACCCTGGGCCAACAGTCTGTCAGCAAGAGTTTCCTCTTGATAGGGTGGCCTGTAGTAGACTCCAACCACAAGGTTCCCCTTGTTGCCTTGATCTCTAATTTCTACCCATAAGCTTTCAACTCGCTCGTGGCTATTCTTTAGGGACTTCTCCTCACATTCAATCCATTTCTTAACACACAGGGCAACTCCTCCACCCTTCTTTCCTCTTCTGTCCCTTCTGAATAGCTTGCATCCATCCAAAATGCTTGAAAAATAATCCTCAGAAAACTTAGAAGCCCCAGATTTGAGTTATAGGGAAAGGAAATGTACCTGGAGAACAACGGCAAATTGATTTCTCGGAACTACCTAGAAAAGGGGGGTTTAGATAACTGTTGGCACTAATGGATACCTTTTCCAGATGGCCAGAAGCATTCCCTTGTCAAACAAATAAAGCTAGAGAACTTTCAAAGGCCTTGCTACATGAAATAATAGCAAGATTTGGAGTACCTTCTGTAATGTCCTCGGATCGGGGAACATATTTTACTGCTGAAATTATGCTACAGATTAGCAAGGCATTAGGAATTGATTGGCAGTTGCATACTTCTAATAGACCACAAGTGAGTGGACAGGTAGAGAAAATGAATCATCTAATTCAACAGCAAATTGCTAAAATTTGTCAAGAAACCAATATGTATTGGTCCCAGGCATTAACTTTGGCCCTGCTAAGAATAAAAACCAAACCATGGGCCAAAGAAGGCTTAAGTCCTTTTGGAATTTTATATGGCAGACCATACTACATGCCATATTAAGGAGAAGACTTGAACCAGGTGGGAGAAAAATATTTGACACAATATATAATAGCCCTAAGTTAGACAGAATTAACAAGTGTGTAATAGAAACCAGGGCGCAAGAGGACTAGATAATCCCATTCATCCTTTCAACCCTGGGGACTGGATATATGTCAAGAATTTTTTAGGAGACCCCCTTCAGGAGAAGTGGAATGGACCTTAGCAGGTGCTGCTGGCCACCTTCACTGCAGTTAAGATGATGGAGAGACCTGCCTGGGTTCACTACTCTCGAATGATGAGGGCTCCAAATAAGCAGTGGACATCTGAACCTGCAGGACCACTTCAGTTAAAATTGTAGAGAGAGTGAAATGGGAATCAGATATTTTATGATTGTGTTAATCCTTGTAAATATTGTTGCTTGGAACAGGAACATACATTTTGAAACTATCTGAATGCTAACTAATGCTACTAAAGACTGCTGGATTTGGACTGCCTTACATGAGGCTGCCTCCACACAGGGTGGCCTAAACTTATTGGAAATATGATAACAATACCTGGCCTGGATTTTGAAAAGGCCTGATGGAGGTTTTTGTTGTCCTGATAATTCAAGCTATGGGTTTGGGCCAAAATTCAATTTACAAATATTAGAGGATATCAAAACTCGGTTTCTGATTAACAATAATAACTAATTGGAGGAATAGATCAAAAAAATTGCCTTTGCTCCCCATTGATCTGTTTCAATTGTAATAACTGTACTTGCAATGATGGATGGAATGATTATTGGATAAATCAGACTACAGTGAAATTGGGCACATGGAATCTGACAGACCAGAGGTCACGAAAGACTACCGAGGGGAGAAAAGACCCTAACCCTAATTTTATTACATATGCTCAGACTATGTAAATGAATTCCAAGAATCTATTAGCATAAGACTGCCCTTTCTAAGAAATATAATGAATATGTATGTTTAGCCTGCATATAGACTATGTACCTAGCTTGCATAGGTATGCACATTTGGAGGAGTGATCCCCTGTGGGCCTGGCGCCGCAAAATAAAGAATGCCTGCTTAATAACTTCAGTTATTGAATTTCTCACTGCGTCAATGTCAAAAGCTACCCTGCAGAATTTGAAAGAAATATAAAGGAACTGTATTATGAAAAATTAGACTGAACTGATCTCAGGTGAGAATTTAAATCTCAAAGGGGGGAAATAGTTGGAAGTTTGACAAAGAGATGTTTTGCAAGATAAGGACTTAAGGGGTGATAATGGGGCATTAAGCTTAAAAGGAGGCAGAGTCTTTGGAAAGGAAAGACAAATGATTGAAACTGGTTTGGTGTGCATTTCTGCCAGCTCCCTCTCAGTACCCTTGGGTAGATCCCATCCAGCCCCATAGACTTGTGTGCATCTAAGTGGTGTAGCAGGTCGCACACCACTACCCCTCAGATTATGGGGTCTTTACTCTGCTCCCCATTCCTGTATTCCATTTCATTGGGCTAGGCACAATGGTCTTACTATTGAAGTCTGAAGCAAAGTAGGCATTCAGCACCTCAGCCTTTTCCTCATCCTTGGTCAGAAGAGGAATGATTTTAAATGGAGCCCTGAGCAGCAACAAGCCTTTGAATAAATTTAACAGCAGATTGTTCATGCAATAGTCCTTGGACCACTCTGGGCAGGACAAGATGTTAAAAACATGCAGCCAGGAAGAGTGGTCCTACCTGGAGTCTCTGGCAGAAAGCACTTGAGGAGACCCCAAGGGTTTTGGAGCTGGGGATACAAAGGATCTGAAGCCTGCTACACTCCAACTGAAAAAGAGATATTGGCATCATATGAAGGAGTTTGAGCTGCCTCAGAAGTGGTTGGTACTGAAGCACAGCTCCTCCTGGCATCCCTGCTGCTGGTGATGGGCTGAATGCTCAAAGGTAGGGTCTCTTCTACACACCATGATGCCATGTGGAGTAAGTGGATTGCACTGATTATGCACTGGGCTTGAATAGGGACCCCCAGCCACCCAGGAATCTTACAAGTGATCACAAACTGGTTAGAGGGCAAAGATTTTGGAATGCCACCACAGGAGGATCCACCATATAACAAACTACCAGATAAGGAGAAGCAATATGCCCTGTTCACTGATGGGTCCCATTGCATTGTGGGAAAACATCAACGATGAAAGGCTGCTGTGTGGAGTCCCACACGATGAGTCACCAAAACTGCTGAAGGACAATGTGAATTGAGTCAGTTTGCAGAGGTGAAAGCCATCCAACTGGCTTTGGATATTGCTGAATGAGAAAAGTGGCCAGAGCTCTGTCTCTAAGAGACTGACTCATGGATGCTGGCAAATGCCCCGTGGGGGTGGTTACAGCAATGGAAGCAGAGCAACTGGCAGCACAGAGGTAAACCTGGTGCCGGGTGCGGTGCCGGTGCGGTCGCGGCGCAGGAACCGCGTGGGTGGGCGATGACCCCACCCCTCCCCCCCCCCCTGCCCCCCGGGCGCCCTGACACCACTGCCCAGCTATGCAGCCCTGGCCCTGCCAGCACCCACCCGGGGTTCCCCCCGCCTCGCTGAGCTGGTGACGTGGCCTGGCACCCGGCGGGAGGGTGACACGCGTGTCCCCCAGGTCACCCGCGGCACCCGGAGCCTGGCCGAGAGCTCCTTCCCCGAGGACACGGTGGCCGACCACGTGGCGGGGACGCGGGGACGCCGGTACTACCAGCACCTCTCTGATGACGAGGATCTGGTGGCATCCGGAGGTGAGGTGGCACCGGGTGGGCGTGGGTCACCGGGGGTGGGTGTCGCCATAAGTGCCGCTTGCACTGTCCCCGTTGCAGAGGGCACCAGGGCATCCAGTGGTAAGGTGGCAGCAGGTGCCATCCTCGGTGGGTGTCACTGTGGGTGGGTGTCACCTGGGTGCTACTCCTGCTGTGCCCGTTGCAGATGGCAGCAGGATGTGGTGGTATCTGGCATTAAGGTGGCACTGGGTGGGTGCCACCATGGGTGGGTGCCACAAGTGGATGGGTGTCACCATGACTGGGTGTACCCTGAGTGGTACAGATGGCACTGAGACCTGGTGGCATCTGGTGGTAAGGTGGCATTGGGTGTCACGGGTGGGCGAGTGCTCCCACGGGTGGGTCTCACTGTGAACAGGTGTCACGCTGGGTAGGTGCCACCAGGGGTCGGTGCCACCCTGAGTGCCACTCGCACTGTCGCTGATGCAGATGGCACCGGGACCTGGTGACATCTGGCAGTAAGGTGACACTGGGTGGGTAGGTGCCATTTGGAGGGTAGGTGCCACTGTGGGTGGGTACCACCCTGGGTGCCACCCGCGCTGTCCCCATTGCAGATGGCAGCGGCGAGGACGGCAGCGGCGTCACCTGGCCACCAGCCAGCGCTACCCACGCACCCGCCGTCGGGCTGGCACCCACCGGTAAGAGGACGCCGTGGGGTGGCACCTGTGCCCTGGCTGTCACCCGCCTGTCACCGCTCTCAAGCTCTGTCTCCATCCTCCTCTTCCTCTTCTTCCTCCTCTTCTTCTTCCTCCTCCTCCTCCTCCTCGGCGGGCAGCACCCGGTCCCCCACTTGCCCCCGCGGGCATGGTGGTGGCCGAGCCCGAGGATGACCCCCCGCTGAGTAAGTGACAAAGTGACGCATTTTGGGGGACCCCTCACCTCTCTTTTCTGCACCCCCCCAACCTATTCCCCCCCCCACATTGGAGGGGGGGGGAGCACCCCTAAATATGGTGGGGGGGAGCTGGATGGTGGGAGGTGACAGCTGGATGGGGGTCACAGCTGGATGGGGATCACAGAGGGGTATTTTGGGGGGGGGTCAGGTGCCACCCCCCAATTTTTGACACCCTCCCCTCCACTTTTGACACCCACCTCCCCCCAGGTTATTTCCGGGCACTGGTGAACTTCACCCGCAGCCTCGACTACAGCCCGCAGCTGGAGGGCCCTGAATCTGAGGAATTCCGGGGACCTGGTTTTGAACACATCCAGTGATGGAGCATCTACAACTTCCCTGGGCAAGCTGTTTCAGTGCCTTACCACCTTCAGAGTAAAGAATTTCCTTCTTATTTTCAATCTAAATCTATCATCTTCCAGTTTCAAACCATTACCACTCATCCTATCACTATAGGCCTTTTTACAACATCCCTCCCCAGCTTTCTTGTAGGCCCCCTTCAGATACTAGAAGTCCGCAATAAGGTCTTTCCAGAGGCTTCTCTTCTTCAGGCTGAACAAGCCCAACTCTCTCAGCCTGTCCTCCTAGGAGAGGTGTTCCAGCCCTCTGTTCATCTTCGTAGGCCTCTTCTGGACCTGCTCAAACAGATCCATGTCCTTCTTGTGTTGGGGGCTCCAGAGCCGGATGCAGTGCTCCAGAGCTGGATGCAGTACTCCAGGTGGGGGTCTCATGAGAGTGGAGTAGAGGGGCAGGATCACCTCCCTCAACTTGCTGGACACTCTTCTTTTGATGCAGCCCAGGATACGATTGGGGCTTTGTGGGCTGCACTCGCACATTTCTGGCACATATTAAGCTTCTCATCCACTAGCACCCCCAAGTCTTTCTCCTCAGGACTGCTTTCAGTTCATACTCTGCCCAGCCTGTACTTGTGCTTGGGATTGACCTGACCGAGGTGCAGGACCTTGCACTTGCCCTTGTTGAATTTCATGAGTTTGGCATGGGCTCACCTCTCAAGTCTGTCCAGGTTCTTCTGCATGGCCTCTCTTCCCTCTTCCACATCTTGATGTCGTCCACTAACTTGCTGAGGATGCACTCTATCCCACTGTCCATGTTGCCAACAAAGATGTTAAACAGCACCGGTCTGAGTACCAATCCCTGAGGAATACCACTCATCACTGGTCACTGCTTGTGAGTCATTGAGCCATTTGTGAGTCACCCGAGATCCGTGGATGGATGCGATGAAGGGAAGACACGGAGTCATGATAATTAAGAAGCATGCAAGGTCCAGATGATAAGCTAGCCTCCTGTTTATTCTTTATATCAGCCTTTTACATGTTTTCTGCACAAAGCTATCACATATATCAATCAGGGTGAGTCTGATTAGTATGAAAAAATCCTCTAGGCCCCCAGTCATATATTACATAGTTATCTCTTTCTAATAGATGTTGTTCAGTATGATAACACAGGGCCCATGTTGGGTTAGATAGATCTGTCGGTTGGTCTCCACAATATGGTATTGCTAATGGATCGGGTAAACTAGTTATGTTGCCTGCTAATGTAGAGGCATTAAAAGTTACAGTGTTGATCCACTAAAGTTCAGCTAGCTGGGGTTTAGGTCGCTTTTACTTTAATAGATATAATTGTGCCAATACTTGTAAACATGTATCATGCAGTTCACTGGAAAAGCAGATTGTCAGTGATTTATTTAAATATGTGTCCTGGTTTGAGTGAGAACAGAACTAATTCTGTTCAGTGATTTTGCTTTTCAGCTAAGTTCTTCTAACTAACTGTACTTTCTGAAGTTAGCAGCCTGTTCTCACAGACAGTGTCTGCTTCTAGCAGTGATAACACCTCATGTTTAGAGTTACAACTGTTTTCATCTCAACCTGCAAGTTTTTTTACTTTTACCTTTCTGATTCTCTCCCCCATCCCACTGGAGCGGGGGCGGGGGGGGGTGTGTGAGCAAACAGCTGTGTGGTGCTTAGTTGCCAACTGGGGTTAAACCACAACAGGGGGAGAGGAGAGAAGAGAGAATTTATTTGTGGGTGGGTGTTTCTGTGCTGGTGCTTGGAGTTTTGTTTTTGAAAAGTCCTTAGGCAAATACAGTTGTACTGAGATGGGAAGTATGTTTTCAAGGTTGGAAAGTTCCTTACGACTCCCCCTGAGGAATATGAATACTTGTCTCTTACAGCAGTCTGGATGTCACTGCTGTCTTCCTTTAAGAGATTTAGTGAGTGTGACTTTTGAGGGGTGTGCTTGAAACAGTCTATTATATTACATCTGGGCCATGAAACTATGAAAGGCCTTGTCGTGGTTTAACCCCAGCTGACAACTAAGCACAACACACCACATGGCCCAAGGGAGAGGGAGAAATAAAGCCCAAGAAAGTCAAGTGTTGCACAGTGCAATTGCTCACCACTCACTGACCAATACCTGAGCAGTGATCTACCCTCCCAACCAACTCCCTGCAGTTTATATACTGAGTATGATGTTCTGTAGTATGGAATATCCTTTTGGCTAGTTCAGGTCAGCTGTCCCAGCTATGCTCCCTCCCAGCTCCTTGTACACCTGCTTACTGACAGAGCATGGGAAATGGAAAAATCCTTGACTTCGGATCAGTGCTACTTGGCAACAACTAAAACATCAGTGTGTTATCAACTTTATTCTCACACTAAATCCAAAACACAGCACTGTACCAGGTACTAGGGAGAAAATTAACTCTATTCCAGCCAAAACCAGGACAGGCCTTAACTTTTCCTACTGCTGTTCTGAAGATTGGTTACCTTCCTCCATCTCAAAAACATAATAAGAGAGAGCAGTTAAAGTCAGGCTACCTAGTTTGAATCTGGACAGCGGAATTGAGGGAAACTGTGAATGTCTAATTGAAGTATGCATTAGAGTCCTTTGGGGATTTGAAACAACAGTCTTTATTTTCTACTGAGAGATTTTATTTTATTTAAATTTTCTTCTGCTCCCAATATTTAGTAAGGTCCTGGGAAATATGAGCAAGGACAGGAGTTTATCAATCAAACTATCTTTCTAGTTTGAGACAGCAAAATGTATTAGCTAGAAACTAGACTATGGGGAAAAGCTAGACTAAGCTGAAAAGTCACTGAACAGTATTAGTTCTGTTCTAACTCAAACCAGGAGAGGTGTACAAATATAAGTTCTACAGTTGTTCAGTAACTGAACAAAGAATATTCTCCAGTAAATTCAGGACTCGGCTTGGAATCGTAGTGACAGTAGGGAATACAGGTAGGATCCAGGAGTGTTTTGTGTTAGTGCACATGATGAATCACAGAATCACACAGAATGTTTGGGGTTGGAAGGGACCTCAAAAGATCATCTAGTCCAATCCCCCTGCCAGAGCAGGATCACCTAGATCAGGTCACACAGAGAAGGACACTCCACACCCTCCCTGGGCAGCCTGTTCCAGTGTTCTCTCTGTCCCGGTCTATCTCTCTCTGTCTCGCTCTCGCTCTCACTCTGTCTATTCTCTTTCTGCCTCTCTCTGTCTCTGTCTCTCTCTCTGTCTCTGACTCTCTCTCTCTCCGTCTTTCTGTCTTTCTCTCTCTCTCTGTCTCTCTATCTCAATCTGTCTGTCTCTCTCTCTCTCTGTCTCTCTCTGTCTCTCTCTCATTGCCGCTCTGTCTCTCTGTCTTTCTGTCTCTCTCTCTCTCTATCTCAATCTGTCTGTCTCTCTCTCTGTCTCTCTCTCTTTGTCTCTGTCTCTCTCTGTCTGTCTCTCTGTCTCTCTCTCTCTGTCTGTCTCTCTGTCTATCTCTCTCTGTCTCTTTCTGTCTACCTCTCTCTTTTTCTCTCTCTGTCTCTTTCTGTCTCTTTCTCTCTGTCTCTCTCTGTCTCGCTCTCTCTCTGTCTCTCTCTCTCTGTGTCTCTCGCTCTCTGTCTCTCTCTCATTGCCTCTCTCTCTCTCTGTCTCTCTCTGTCTTTCTGTCTCTCTGTTTCTCTCTGTCTACCTCCCTTTTTCTGTCTCTGTCTACCTCCCTTTTTCTCTCTCTGTCTTTCTGTCTCTGTCTCTCTGTCTCTGTCTCTCTGTCTCTGTCCCTCTGTCTCTCTCTCTCTCTATCTCTCTATCTCTATCTCTCTCTCTGTGTCTCTCTTTCTGTCTCTCTCTCTCTGTCTGTCTCTCACTCTCTCTCTCTATCTCTCTCTTTGTCTCTCACTCTCTTTCTGTCTCTGTCTCTCTCTCTCTCTCTATCTATCTCTCTCTCTCTCTGTCCGTCTTTCTCTCTGTCTCTCTCTTTCTGTCTCTCTCTCTCTGTTTCTCTCACTCTCTGTCTCTCTCTCTGTCTCTCTCTGTCTCTGTCTCTCTGTCTCTCTCTATCTCTGTCTCTCTGTCTGTCTCTTTGCCTCTGTCTCTCTCTCTCTGTCTCTGTGTCTCTCTGTCTCTCTCTGTCTCTATGTCTCTGTCTCTGTCTCTGTCTCTGTCTCGCTCTCTGTCTCTCTCTCGCTTTCCATATCTCTCTTGTTTCCTGTCGCTCTCGCTCTGTCTCTCTGTCTCTCTCTGTGTCTGTCTCTGTCTCTCTCTCTGTCTCTGTCTATGTCTCTGTCTCTGTCTCTCTCTGTCTATCTGTCTCTCTCTCTCTGTGTCTCTCTCTCTCTCTGTCTGTCTCTTTGTCTCTCTCTCTCTCTCCCTGTCTATCTCTCTCTGTCTGTCTCTCTCTGTCTCTCTCTCACTCTGTCTATTCTCTTTCTGCCTCTCTCTGTCTCTGTCTCTCTGTCTCTCTCTGTCTTTCTCTCTCTCTGTCTTTCTGTCTCTCTCTCTGTCTCTCTGTCTCAATCTGTCTGTCTCTCTCTGTCTGCCTCTCTCTGTCTGTCTCTGTCTCTGTCTCTGTCTCTTTGTCTGTCTCTTTGTCTGTCTCTCTCTCTGTCTGTCTCTGTGTCTGTCTGTTGTGGAGCGACGAGAGAAGATGCAGAAAATCAATATGATTGATAAGCAAACTTCATTTATTAGAGATCAGAAGGGTGCTTTTATACAGTCATCTTATCAAGGAATGCCACCAGAACAGGTGGTGACACGTGCTGAAGAAGCCCCACCATACAATCAGTTATCAGATAATGATAAGCAGTATGCTCTGTTCACTGATGGATCTTGCCATCTTGTAGGAAACCATCGGAAGTGGAAAGCTGCTGTTTGGAGTCCCACACGACGAGTGGCAGAAGCAGCTGAGGGGGAAGGTGAATCAAGTCAGTTTTCAGAGGTAAAAGCCATCCAACTGGCCTTAGATATTACTGGGTGAGAAAAGTGGCCAGTGCTCTATCTCTATACTGACTCATGTATGGCAGCAAATGACTTGTGGTGATGGTTAAAACAGTGGAAGCAGAATAACTGGAAGCACAGAGGTAAACCCATTTGGGCTGCCACACTGTGGCAAGACATTGGTGCTCAGATAGAGAATGTGATGTAATGACAGTGATGTAATTACCATCAGGGAGGCTGGGTTTGATATTGGTTTGTATATATTTGTATATACTCCATTTTATTTATTATTAATTTCCTTTTCAGTAAAGCTGTTGTAGTTTCCTTTTCTAATTGCTAAGTCTCTCTCCCTTATTCCCTTTCTCTTCCCCTTTGGGGAGGGATGGGGTTTGACAGAGAGCATCTGTTATAGGTCTAAGGGGCTGCCCTGACCCTAAAACGTGACGCTGATGACCAGAACTTAGCTACAGCACACCTATGGTTATTTTGGCACCTCAGTGATTGGAAGAGGGCAAGGATCTGAGGTAGAATAATACCCAAGGATAGTGATATTTGATTTGATTTGATATTGGCCTGTTTGACTATTGACTTTGGCAGCACAGATTTTCTCCTTTCTGTCATAGACAGCATTTCTATAGCCCTCCTGTGTTTCCTGTTCTTGAGTTGAAGCTGGGAGATATTCATAAGTGATGGCACATTGATTATTCCATTGCAGGGTGTCTCGTCCCACTCAGTGGACAACAAGGGAGGTGAATCTTTGTGATCCCCTGAAAGAGGCTGACCCTGCACAGCAGGGCGTCCAGGGTGGCAGAGTCACAACAATGACTGCGAAAAACAATAACAAAACAATTTATTAGTTCTCCCTAACAGAACAATCAACAAACAGTACGGATAAAAGAGTTAATCTTTGTAGGCGATTATTTTACGGTGTGACTAAATTTTGAGGAAGAGGAAGAAGAAGTTATTAGAAAAGAGGAAAAGATAGGGGGAGTGAGTAAGAGAGAGAGAGATAAAGAGAAAAGGTTATCACCACCCGTGGATCCAGCGACATCTCACTGGATCAGTCCAAGTCTTCAGTTCTTTGGTGGTGGGTGCACCACGATCAATATTTCTCTGTCCCTTTTATACCCTTGAGGTATCTGGGTGGCATTCCCAACTTCCACAGAAAGTGACGTTGATTTGCATGAACTCCATGAGCTAGAAGTAGTGTGGTGCCTGCCACCCACCTCCCCCATGGCACAGTCAGCAGGAGCACTTAACTAAAGAAAGAGTCCCACCTATGCAGAACCTATCTCTTCCTTTTGTTAAAGCATGTCTGCAAGGAGACAAAGGAGGCCCACACCCCACACACCCCCACTCCCCCAGGATGCAATTGGCCTTCTGGGCTGCAAGTGCACACTGTTGGCTCATGTCCAGCTTCTCATCCACCAACACCCCCAAGTCCTTTTCCACAGAGCTCCTTTCCAGCGCCTCGTCTCCCAGCCTGTATTGATAGTGAGGGTTGTTCTGACCCAGGGGCAGGACCCTGCACTTAGTCTTGTTGAACCTCATGAGGTTCACCTGGGCCCACCTCTGGATATGACCATCCAGCCAATTCCTTATGCACTGAACAGTCCACCCATCAAGTCCATATCTCTCCAACTTGGCGAGTAGGATGTTGTGGGGGACCATGTCAAAAGCCTTGCAGAAGTCCAGATAGATGACATCTATAGGTCGTCCTATATTGACAGGAACTATGATCAAGGATAATGTTATAAATTGTGAAAAGGAAACTATTTTACCCATTGATTATACAGTTTGGGTAAGTAGTGATGGATCATGGTCAACACAATTGTCCTTAAAAGGACCATGGAAACAAATTATATTAGGGATGTTAACTTTATGCCCTCTGTGGCGAAAACAACCACTAACCCCTGAATTATGGGGAAAAGTTAAAAGATCTAACATAGACTCCATGGCAACACCCTTCAACAGGAACAACAATAGAATGGATATTAGAGTCAATATTTAGCCCTCAAATATCTTCTTTTAGGAATCGTGTTTGGCTGCATAATTTGACAGGACAAAATGAAGCATTGGCAAATGCAACAAAAATTGGCTTACATGATTTGAATATGCAGTTACAGACTACTTCAAGAATGACCCTTCAAAATCATTTAGCTTTGGATTTATTACTTTTACATGAGCATGGTGTTTCTGGTTATTTGAAATTAAAGGATGACAAAAGTTGTGTTCATATCCCAAACGTAACTAAAGACTTGGAACAGCAGTTGGAATTTATCCAGAGAGTCGATAAATCAAGTCATGAATTACAGGAAGGAATGGAAACTGCATGGTTGAATAAAATTTTACATGGTTTAGGATTCTCCCTAATAGGATGGTTGCAAAGCCTATTGCAGACTTTAATTGATTTTCTGATTGTTGTGATCATTGTTTATATTATGTTTGGGAGTTTAAAAACTTTGATTACTAGACAGTTATCTCAATCTTATGTGTTAGTTATTTGAAAGGAAGGTGAGACTTGTCAAAGGGTAGAGCTTCCATAAGTCTCAAAGGGGAAAAACTGATATCAATTTGGAAAATTTTGATTATTTGTGTAGTTTGAGTTAGTAAAAATGAATATAGGGAATTATTGGTTCAGGTTTTGTAATTAGATATTTAGTAACATGCATTCTTGGGAATTGTTATGGAGGCAGTCACAAAGCAAACAGCAGCCTCTATCCAAAATGGGGTTTATTGCAAACAAAGTTGTCCAGCACTCCTTCTGACTAAATACAAATTCGGATGTCTGTTGGGAATTAACTACTACACAACTAATTCCTGAACCTTAAGGAAAGATGAACCAAAATGAGTACACACTCACTCATCAAGGGGAAACAGCGGACAGCGAGAAAGCTGCGCCGGGAACGGTAAACTCCGTGGCCGGAGAGCTTTTAAGGAAAAGACCTATTTCATTATAATATTCTTCATCTGAAGTAGCTGATCTCTTGACAAAATGGTAATTTTTTTTAAAAGGACAAATTATATGGTTCTGTGTCCATGATGGTGATCCAGTAATATTCCAGTTTGAAAAATACCTCTATATATTTGAAAGGTTTGTATTTAAATTTCACTGCAATGTCTTCCTCTGCTTTGAATCAGGTGTCTGCATTAAAAAATTACAGTGCGTTCATATGCATTAAAAATGTATATCATGTGTCCTATCAGTGTTTCAAACAGAAGGTCCTACTGGAGCTAACTTTCCATATAACTTTTAAAAAAATTATTTCAAAAGGCATTTTTTTGCTTTTGTGTGCTTTGTGTTACAAGTATAAATGCATACAAGTTACAAACATACAATGTCCTCTAAAGCTTAAACACACTGACAAAGATTTCATTTAAACAGTTTAACAAATGACTGACTACATAATAAATGTCAGTAAATGTTGTATGTATTAGAACAACCATTAAGGAAACTATGAAAAAGCATAGAAATTATGTGTGAAGCATAAAACAGGAAAAAAAAAAAAAAAAAGTTAAATGACTAGCTATTCATCTTTCAAACTCCCAGCTTCTAACACCTTTTCAGAGAAACTGTCTAGCCAAGGGGAAAGGATTTGTAATTTCAGTGAACCTGTCTTTGAATATTGCTATGCAAAAGATACCTCCAAATTCAGTATTCATACAAAATCTGTTAATAAGAAGAATTTATTAATATCTGTGATAGGCAGACCTTGTCTGGCCACCAGGTGCCCATCAAGCCATTTTATCACTCCCACTCCTCAACAGGGAGGGGGGAGAAAATATGTTGAAGAGCTTGTGTGTCAAGATAAAGACAGGGAAATCACTTACCCAGATGCAATCATGGGCAAAACAGATTCAACTTGAGGAAATTAATTTATTAGCAGTTAAGCAGAATAGGATAATGAGAAATGAGAACAAATCTAACAAACATCTTCCAGCCACCCCTTTCTTCTTCCCTGAGCAATACAGGGGGGTGGGAATGGAGGTTGTATCAGTTCCTATCACTTTGTCACTGCCACTGCTTCCTTCTCCACGTCTTCCCTTGCTCCAGTGTAGGATCCCTCCCACAGAACACAGTCCTTCACAAACTTCTTCAATATAGGTCCTTCCTATGGACTGCTCCAACATGAGTCACTGTCCCTCCCTGCTGAAAACTTTACATGTAAACTCAACGCGATATTCTACAGTGTCACTGGAAAACTTGGCAGAATGGCTGCTAGAAACTATATGCTTATTGTTAGACCTGTAGTATTAAATGTATTTTTTGTGGTTTATTCCCAAAGTCTTAAAGTAGATAATACCCTTGATCATACCTGTGTCTAGATGAGATCCTTAGCTGCATCTGTTATAATCTGCTATACCTAAAAAAAATCAATGCAAAAGACACACATACTTCATACTTCTTTTTTCTTTTTTTTTTTTTTTTTTTTTTAATTATCATTATTAATAAAAGTTGTGTGGGGGTAAGAAACCAACTTGAAGGGGGGACGTATATGGGAGGATATGCAACGCTGCCTTTTCATTTCCCTGTTCCTGACGTGCCCCTTTGGACACACAGGCTCCTTTCAAGTCACTGGATTAGAAGCCAAACTGTTTCCCGGGGCAATGACACGTCAGCACGGGCAGATGATGCAGCTGGTGATGGGGAGTGTCCCACCTCACCAGGCAATGCCCATCCCTTGCCCTCCAGGGCCTCACTTTCAAGTGTTTCCTGACAAATGGGGCAGGTCTCCTCATAACCCTGAGGCTTCAGTCTGGACATCCACATCCAGTGGACAGCACCATCACTTCCTCACTCTTGTGCTCTGCTCACTGACACTTTAATGGGCATCTAATTGTTTGGCAGGACAACTCTGCTCTTGGGCTTTAGACTCTCTTGCTCTGAGCTTGAGCTTTGATCTTGGCATATATTTGCCCACATCTTTTGCCATCTTCCTTTTCTCCTTCATCTCTACCTGCCTTAAGCAGCAGACTACCCGTGGTTAACAAAGAAGGCTATTCCCTTCCCAACACTCTCCTCTTGGACATCTCCGGCAAAGTTGAAGGAATTCCTTTGACCAAAGCACATGCTGGCCAATCGATTCTCATCCTTCTTCTTACCCATGTCATCACCAAAACTTCTCTTTTGGCCATCCAGACAGTTGGCATGGCAGGCTTGACACTGAACCCTCATCAGCCATAAACAGGGTCCGTTAGTCTTTGCAAGGAGAGTCAGAGCAGCCCACCGCAAGGCCTGCCTCATAGCCTTCCTAAAGCACAACCAAGAGCAGTAGCATCAAAGCATTTCCTGTGGAGGACAAGTGCATGGGAAGGAGGGACTGAGAACAGAGCTGGTGAGGTATCGCCTTTTCAGACTTCACATCTTGATATCTTGTTGGATTAAGAAAAGGGACCATCACAGCTTATGACTGCCCCAGGTGCAGCCTACACAACAGCTGAGTAGGGTTTCTAGAGTATTTGCTGCAAATCTGCCCTGGACTCGTGTCCTTTCAGGACACAGTGACACTCACAGGAGGACTCCTCAACATGTAATGCTTTTGACCACACAACAGCTCCAGTAGGGGCAAAGATACTTTTCATGACCCCATGTATTTATTCACAGAATTTCCAGGACATGTCAACAGTACTACCCATCACTTTTAGCTATGGAAGTGTGAGACTTGTGTATCCATCCCCATCCTCTACCTGTTTTATATACCCATGATCAACCATCCCAATTGTGCCAAAATCTAGCAGAGGGTTTACAAGCACTTGACACAGCTTGCCTGGCTACCACCAGTCCCCTTGACTCCTTCAGGATCCTTCTCCAGTGCCAGGGTTTCGAAGAAGTGCTTGGAGCAGAGAAAGACAAGGACACAGTGCGGGTGGTTACATTCAATGAGAGTCTTAAGTAGGTGGTAGTTGTCCTACACAGAATTGTCTTCCAGCACATCAACAAATTGCCTCATCAATTGGAAGTCAGTAATCATCCTCACTTGTTGCTCATATGTCCCTTTGGAGAAGATCCTGGACACCCTTTGTATACTCAGACAATACCACACAACCTTCCACTAACCCACATCTTTTCCAATGACCAAAGGTAGGATTCTCACAGAATATTGTGAGAACCAGAGAAAATCCCTCTGCTAGCAGCTTTTTAGCATCCACACCTCTGCAGCGTCTTCCTACCCTCTGGCAGATGGACACTTCCTCCCAATTTGGTGTCATCTGCAAATTTACTGAGGGTAGACTCAATCCCCACTTCCAGGTCATCAATAAAGATGTTGAATAGGAATGGGCCCAGTACTGATCCCTGGGGTACACCACTGGTCACTGGACTCCAACTGGATGCAGCACCGTTCACCACCACTCTCTGGGCCCGGCCATCCAACCAATTTTTAACCCAGCAAAGGGTGCACCTGTCCAAGCCATGGACTGTCAGCTTTTCCAGGAGGATGCTGTGGGAAACTGTGTCAAAGGCTTTGCTGAAGTTGAGGTAAACCACATCCACAGCCTTCCCCTCATCCACTAGGTGGGTCACCCAGTCAGAGAAGGATATGAGACTGGTCAGGCAGGACCTTCCTTTCCTAAACCCATGTTGGCTAGGCCTGATTGCCTGGTTGTCTTCTATATGTTGTGTGATGTCACTCAGGATGAACCGCTCCATAACCTTGCCTGGCACTGAGGTCAGGCTTACAGGTCTATAGTTCCCCAGATAAATCTATGGGTCCTGATGGGCAGCACCTGCAGGTGCTGAGGGAACTGGTGGAAGTCATTGCTGGGCCACTCTCCATCATCTTTGGTAAGTTGTGGGGAACAGGAGAGGTGCCTGAGGACTGGAGGAAAGCAAATGCCACTTCAGTCTTCAAAAAGGGGAAGAAGGAGGACCCGGGTAACTATAGACTGGTCAGCCTCACCTCCATCCCAGGAAAGATGATAGAACAACTTATCCTCGCTTCTGTCTCTAAGCATATCAAAGATAAGAGCATCATTAGGGGCAGTCATCATGGTTTTACCAAGGGGAAGTCATGTTTGACCAACCTGATAGCCTTTTATGAGGATATAACCATGTGTATAGATGATAGTAGAGCAGTGGATGTGGTCTATCTTGATTTCAGTAAAGCATTTGACACCATCTCCCACAGCATCCTCGCAGCTAAACTGAGGAAGTGTGGTCTGGATGATTGGGTAGTGAGGTAGATTGTGGACTGGTTGAAGGAAAGAAGGCAGAGAGTTGTGGTCAATGGGACAGAGTCTAGTTGGAGGCCTGTATCTAGTGGAGTGCCTCAAGGGTCGGTACTGGGACCAGTTCTATTCCAATATATTCATCAACAACTTGGATGAGGGAACAGAGTGCACTGACAGCAAGTTCGCTGATGATGCAAAACTGGGAGGAGTGGCTGACACACCGGAAGGCTGCACTACCATCCAGCGAGACCTGGACAGGCTGGAGAGTTGAGCAGGGAGAAATTTAATGAAATATAACAAGGGCAAGTATAGAGTCTTACATCTGGGAAAGAATAACCCCAGGTACCAGTATAGGTTGAGGACTGAGCAGTTGGAGAGCAGCATAGGGGAAAAGGACCTGGGTGTTCTGGTGGACAGCAGGATGACCATGAGCCAGCAATGTGCCCTTGTGGCCAAGAAGGCCAATGGCATCCTGGGGTGTGAAAAATAGATGCGGTGACACCGAGGAGAAGGGGGGGACACGACAGGGATGGTCCCCGGGGGGGGGTGTCGCGGCCCCGGCCAACACGGGTCCTGCCACCCGGCCTCTAAAATGGCGGCAGGGCCCCGGTTGGGGTGAGGGTTGGGGTCACCCCGGGGGTGCGAGGAGAAAACACCCCCCACCCCAACCCGAGGGTCTCCATCCTCCCGGCCTGAGCTGCAGCAGCAGCCAAGCAGGGTCTCGGCAGCGCTGGGGGATTGCCCTGTTTCTGTTTTCATTCAGCTTGGCTTTTTTTTTTTTTGGTGTGTTTTTCTCCTGAGCCCAGAATCTCGGGTGCGGGACGGTGGCTCTGGTGGCCGTGGGTCGGTGGCTCTGCTGGCCGTGGGGCGGTGGGTCTGCTGGCTGTGGGACAGTGACTCTGCTGGCCGTGGGTCGGTGGCTCTGCTGGCCGTGGTGGTTTGTCTTGTCCGTCAGTCCAGGTTCCGTGACCCCGGCGGCTGATGCAAAGGCAGCGCTTTTTGGGGAGAGAAAACCCCTCTCCGGGGTGGGTTGGTTGGTTGGTTGATTGATTCCAGGGATAGGCGCCGAGAAGTGGGAATCTGACATTCCTGGGTCTTCATTTTGGCCAGTCCTCCTCCTTTTCTAAGCTATATTAAAGCAGGGGAAAAGTTGCTGTGGTACTGTTGCTTAGAGATGGATGGGAAAAAATGGCAGGCGCTGAATCGTTAATTACCTTTTTTTTTTTTCTCTCCCCTTTTTTTTTCTTTCTCGTTGGTCGTTTTTCCCTCGGTGAGGTTTTGGGAAGGAGGTTCTCAGCCGGGCAAAGCCTCTCTCGTTTCTCGCTTTTTTTTTTTTCCCCGAACTGGGTTTGTTAATTTATTATCTTTTTCCAGTGGGATCTGTGTCTTTGGGTGAGGCCGAATCTCACGCCGGTGACCGCAGTTAAAATAACGCTTCCAAACGTTTGGCCGGGGGTGCGAGGAGCTCTGCGAGGGGTGGGGAAGAACACAGCCGCCTTCGGAGCCCCTTTTTGGGGGTGGAAACGCCGCTGATCTTTGCGGCTGGGGGAAGGGGTCGAGCCGGGTTTGGGGCTGGGTGTAGAGGTGCCGTAAGGTGGACAATGGAGCAGGGCTTCCTTTGTATGCTGGCACTCGCCTGGGGGAAGGGACACGTTGCACAAGGAGGGCGGCTTCGTGGCGTGGTGGTGGGGGGCACGTCCGTAGGGAAGGTGGTGGTGGTGGTGGATCCGTAGGGAAGGTGGGATCTGGAAGGCTCCCTCCTTGGAAAGGCTGGTTTAGCTTGGAGAGAAAGTCTTTGCGGACGGAGCCGGGCTTGGCGAAACCCAGTTCCCACCCATCCCCCAGCCTGAGGAGAGGGGGAAGAGCGAGCGGAGAGGCTGAGCCGCCGCAGCCGGGAGGGAAAAGAGCCCCTGAAATCTCAGAGATGGCCTCAGATCCCCTCTGGGGTACGGCCGGGAATGGCGTTACCCCCGAAGCCTCTGCTCGAGCCGCGGGAGCGTTTGTTTTTTCCACTTTGCTTTAGGAAATGCTGTTATTTCCATATTACAGCCCGTAGTGATAGAAGGGTTTGGTGGGCACCTGGTGCCCAGCCAGGGTAAACCCACCACAGTTCCTCTTTGGAGGAGATGAATAATTTTAAGCTTGAAGGGAAAAAAAAGTAATTTGAAAGTTATTACAGTTTTTTGAAGGAAAATTACAAAGGCATGGTCTTTCCTTTTCTTTGTACCTTCAACATGGAGAGAGACTGGTAGAGTTCAATGCTAAGCAGAATTTTATCTGAATTTTAGCTTGTTGAAGGACAGCTATTAATAAAGCTTTGAAGGTCATTCTGTCAGAGTTAACCATATAAATGTTAGACTAGATAGGGAATCCTTAATATCAACCCTCCCAAAAGTCTACTTTCATTTTAAAAAGCATTTTTTAAAAACAAATCCATTTCAAAACAAGGTTTATAAAGAACAGATAAATTTCTCTTTTCTAAAAGGCAAAAGTTACAAAGAAAATGTTTCTCCCATTTGTAACTGTATTCTAGCTTTTAGTTCAAAACAGCTATGATATATTGGAAAGAAGGGAAAGCAAGAGTGAAACTTCAGAACAATGCAACATTTAATTGTTTTTCAAAACTGAACCAATCAAAACTTTTTTCTCTGTTTTTCTCAGCACCATCCTTTTTCTCACAAGAAAAAAATCACTGTCAAATTTGTAACAGGCTGCCCTCATTCCTAAGGGCATTTCTTCACTACATCTCTAGCTTTGAATATATCTGTGCTGGCTTTGACCAGTTTAAATTAGATTGGATGAAACAAGCAGAGTGACTGCAGCAACCAGGAGCTCTAACCATTTTATCTGTGAGCCTCACCATGCAAGCCATTTACCCATGCTTTTGGTCAGGCTTTCTGCCTGTGTTGAGCTTTCTATTGCTATAACATCCTGCTGGCTATACTCAAGTCAAATTACAGTCAAACTGCCTTGCTCACATATGTCTATGCAAGCAGTGACTCTCAGCACTGATTGCAACAGTAATATACCTGCAGTGCTCACACACTTCTAAGGCAGAATTTTTCTATCACCACAATCCAGGTCTGCAGTTTGGAGAGGGAAATCTGTGAATCAGTTATTGTGAAATATTAATTGTCAAAGATGTGATGAAGCAGTGTGGGAACAGCAGCTTGAGTAAATTTAGATGAAGATTAGAAAAATATTTCCTGCCCATGAAAGTAGAACAATATACAAAGAATATGTGTGAAGCCCATAATTTGGTGCTTTTCATCTCCTATCTGTAAGGAACAGCCCAGCAATGTCAGGGAAGGATGAGATTCCTCTAAGTGATTTATCTTCATCTCTGCATTTAAAAATCTATATTGTGTATATGTGATGGTTTTGTCTGGGATAGAGTTAACTTTCTTCATAGTAGCTGTTATGGGGCTATGTTTTGGATTTGTGCTGGAAATGGTGTTGATAAAACAGGGTTGTTTTAGTTATTGCTGAGCAGCACTTACACAGAGTCAAGGCCTTTTCTGATCCTCACAACATCCGACTGTGGGAAACAAGCTGAGCAGTCAGCGGAGCAGCAATACAGATCTGTTGATCTTAAAACCATGGGAAAGAACATTGTAGTTAGGGAAGCCGCCCCCGCGAGTGACGGCTCTTGGTGGGAGAGGAGGGGAGGCTGGCGCCAGTGTGGTCAGCGATCCCACGCACGGCTCCCTTCGCCTGAGCGGGTGCCAGGCCTCCTGCCCTCCCCAGCCCTGGCACAGCTGCTGACCGGCTAAAAGCGGCCGGGGAGCGGCCGCAGCTGCTATTTCGGGAGCCGTCTCTGGCTCCCCGGCCGCCTCTCGGCCTCTCGGGCCTCGGGGGAGTCAGCGGGGCCGGGCTTTGGCCCCGGCCCTCGTCCGGCACACGCGGCCCCACCGAGGGTCAGACCCCGGGG
>WUAM01010295.1:0-51772 GCA_024336885.1 Actenoides hombroni | reverse complement strand
CGTCCGGGGTGAGCCCTCGGCACAGCCGCGGGGCACGGGCCGGGCTCTGGAGGGTGGCCCCGCAGCCGGGCGGGGATCGGGGCTCGGGGAGCTCGCGGCCCCCAGCGCCGCCCGGGCTGGGGGGACCCTTCGTCCCTGAGGAGGGGAAGGGGCTGAGTGACGGCCCTTGGCAGGAGGCTGGAGGGGATCCCGGGCACAGCGGGGGAACCCTGCCCTACTGGGAGCCCCAGAGCTGCCAGGCACGGGGCAGAGCGTGCAACGGAGTCGAGGGGCACGGCGCAGACACCAGCACCCCAGTGACCTCTCTTGGTGGAGGACCGGGAGTGAAATGGGGGCTGCAGCACAGAGCAACTTGGCACTGGGAGCTCCTGGGCTCTGGGAGCTCCAGGGCACTGGGAGCTCCTTGGCACTAGGAGTTCCCAGGCACTGGGAGCTCTTGGGCACAGGGAGCGCCTTGGCACTGGGAGCTCTCTGAGCACTGGGAGCTCCAGGGCTCTGGGAGCCCTCTGGGTACTGGGAGCTCTTAAGCACTGGGAACTCCGTGGCACTGGGAGCTCTTGGGCACTGGGAGCACCTTGGCACTAGGTGTTCCTGGGCACTGGGAGCTCCAGGGCTCTGGGAGCCCTCTGGGTACTGGGAGCTCTTCAGCACTGGGAACTCCCTGGTACTGGGAGCTCTTGGGCACTGGGTGCTCCAGGGCTCTGGGAGCTCCAGCCCAGAATGCAGGAGCTGGGGGGCTGAGCAGGGCAGGGAAGCTGGAGCTTGGCAGAGGAGCAGTGCCCAGGGCGGGGGCTTGGGTCGGGCAGCAGCAGTGCAGGGTGGGCAGCGACAGGGTCTGTCCACGGCCTCCAGCAGGGCACTGGTGCCAGGAGGGACCCCAAAGCAGAGTGCTGGGCTGGGTTTGGGCTGCGCTGAGCTCGGGCAGGGAGCACTCCCAGGGCAGGTCCACACCTCGAGGTGGGACACAGCTGGGCAAGACGTGCAGTGGGACGAGGGCAGCGTGAGATGGAGCAGGGAGGGGAGCAGGAAGAGGCTGGGGGGTCCTGAGGGCTGTGGAGGTGAGAGCTGCCCTGGGGGGTCCTTGGGGGGAGCGGGGACAGCAGCTGGCAGCAACTGAGGGGTGTGGGGACAAGAAAGACGGGGGTATGGGAGGGACATGCTGGGGGGGATGGGGAACAGGGTGGGACATGCTGGGGGGGGAGGGGGGACAGGGGGGGACCGGCTGGGGGGAGGGGGGGCAAGGAAGGGTAGACTTGGGGGGACAGACTCTGGGTTTGAGTGTGGGGCCGATGAGAAGTGCCCTGGGTGCGTGATCGGTGTGGTCTCGTATGTAAATACACCCTGGTGCACTTAATAAAGTGACTTCTGATTACAACCATCCTGGCTGTGCTGTCGGAGTCCGTCCCTGCTTGCTGATGGGAGGTGATGGAATCCTCTGCTCCACTAGGATTTACCTGCCTGACGAAAGAACCCTCTGCTCCACCAAGAGTTACCTGCTGTTCTGGTTTTGTAGACAAGAGATGATGAAAAGAGTCAATCTCCTCACTCTCTCCGATGTTTCTCAACCTACTCCCCTCTTCCCTGAGCTCCATCGCTTCGTCTTGGAGCTGCACCGCCCGGCTGGGCAGGTCGTTGATCGGCTCCCACCGCATGCGGCCACGGTCAGCACTGCTGCCAGTGCAAGGCTGTGCCATTCCATGCAGCCTGGGGCCTGGATACCAATTCCCATTTGGGTGGGTGCTGGGAGCACAGTCTTCCTCCTCTGAGTAGCCCCCATCCCTCCTTGAGCCAAGAAAGAGCTTGGAGTTGATTCCTCCGGCTCCGGATCCCTTCACCTGCAGCCCTACCCTTCTGCTCTGCCCCGCGCCCTGCCCTGCTCACGCTTCGCAGCGAGAAAACGAGCTGGTTTCTCTCTGGCGATCGAGCGTTCTCGCAGCTTTGTCCCTCTCGTGCCCCCGCGTGCCGACCGGCGATGTCCCGCGGTGTCCCCGTCAGCGCCCCCGACACGGCCACGTCACCCTCTCGGCCTCTCCCGGGAGAAACGCCAAGCCCTCGAGAACTCTCCGACCTCCCTCGGGCTTCCCCAAGACAGGGACTCCCCGTCCGCCCCGAAAAAAGAGAAGGGACAAAAAGCTCTCCGGCCACGGAGTTTGCCGTTCCCGGCGCTGCTTTCTCACTGCCTGCGGGCTGTTCCTGGTTCAGGAACCAGGAACAACACCAGAACCTAGAGAAGAACCAGACCCAGGTGGCCATGAGGTACCAGAGCTCCTGGTTTTATTCCTTCTTCCCCTGGTTTGGTACCTCCTGAGAACCAAACCCTGTGCAAAAAGGCTCCAGCTCACACCTCCCCCCCACCTTGAGATGCCTCATTCTAGGCTGGGGCACCTGGAGACACCAGGAAGGGGAAATCCCACCCCAAGACCACCCACCAGCCCTTCAGCGTCACTTGGTGTCCTTTGTTTTCTCCTTGAGTTGAGGTTTTTTCCATCCATGGTGGGGGTCTTGGGCCTTCATGGCTCCCTCGAGCACCATCCACGGTTGGGAAGCTCTTGGTCCTTCACAACTCCCTTGAACACCATCCATATTTGGGAGGCTCTTGGTCCCTCACAACTCCCATGAGCACCATCCATGGTTGGGAAGCTCTTGGTCCTTCACAACTCTCTTGAGCACCATCCATGGTTGGGAAGCTCTTGGTCCTTCACATCTCCCTTGAGCACCATCCATATTTGGGAGGCTCTTGGTCCCTCACAACTCTCTTGAGCACCATCCATGGTTGGGAAGCTCTTGGTCCTTCACAACTCTCTTGAGCACCATCCATGGTTGGGAAGCTCTTGCCACTGCCATTAGGGGCCTGAGAAGGAATAGCCCCCGTAATTGAGGATCTTAAACAACAGGGAATTTTAATATTCACTCACTTTGCATACAATTCCCCAGTGTGGCCAGTGCGGAAACCAAATGGGAAATGGAGGCTAACCACAGATTATTGCTGACTCCATGCTAATACTGGCCCCTTGACAGCAGCAGTGTCTAACTTAGCTGAGTTGATTTCACTTATTCAGGAACAAGCTTATCCGGTAATGGCCACAACTGATGTGAAGGATATGTTTTTCATGGTTCCCCTGCAGAAGGGAGACCGTGATTGTTTTGCCTTCACATGGGAGTGACAACAGTATACCTTCACTCACCTCACTTAGGGCTATAAACATTCTCCCACCTTAGCACTTCATGCTTTGGCACAAGAGTTAGCTCAAATTCCCCTGGAACCAGGAGCTAAAGTTTATCAATATATTGATGAGGTTTTGATTGGAGGTGATCAAATTACTCCAGAGCAGGTGACAGAGGAAAAGATTATACAACACTTAGAGTCTCTGGGGTTGCAGATACCCAAGGGAAAAATACAAGTTGCTATGAATGAGGTGACATTTTTAGGGATATGGTGGAAAGGAGGATTAGTCTGTATTCCTCAGGATACCCTCTCAACACTAGATCAGGTAAGGATCCCAGAAAATAAAAAGGAACTGCAGCATGCTTTGAGATTATTGGTCTTTTGGAGAAAACATATCCCAGACTTCGCAATAATCGCATGACCCCTACATGACTTGCTGCAAAAAAGAGCAATTTGGGAATATACTCTGGTCCATGATAAAGCATTACAGCTTTTGGTGTTTGAAGCAAGGCTTTGGGCCCTACCCACCCCACTGACCCTGTCCATACTGAATGGGGGTTTGCATGCTCGGGATTGTCAATTCATTTCTGGCAGAAGGGGCCGCAACGTCCCATCCGCCCTATCAGGTTTTAATCCAGAAGTTTTAAGGTTGCTGAAAAATGATATTCTAGTTGGGAAAAGGGACTGTTTATAGTGAGCTTAGCTTTCAGAGAAGCAGAGCAGACTATACACCAACAACCTATAATTTTAAGAGGACCTTTTAAGGTCATTAAACCTGTGTTGGTCAAAACTCCTCCCCCTTACGGGGTAGCCCAAAGAGATACTGTGAGGAAATGGTATGCTAAGATTGAACAATATTGTAGTGTTTTTACAGTCACTGAAGGTAACCCCAAACTGTTAAACATCCAGGAAGAGGTCACAAACACCCAGGAGGAGGATGCCCCTCTCCCTTCTGCTATTAAAATTGCCTCACCCTTTTCAAAGAAGTTGCAGAATATGTGGTTCACAGATGCCTCTGCAAAGAGGGAGGGCAAACAGTGGAAGTACCAGATGATGACTATTAATGTGGACACTAAGAGGGAAATCATCACCAAAGGAGAAGTCAATGCCCAAGTGGGCGAACTTGTGGCAGTGTAGAATGCGTTCAATAGCAAGAACGGGATGAGGACTTTGGTGCCTATTTAAACGGATTAATTTCACGTGTTCAAGGGGTGAAAAGACGGGCTGCCCTTTGGGGAAGAGCTGAATAACTTCGGTTAGTGAGTTTTTCACTGCATCAATACAGTAACTACACTTTCTAAAGTTAACGGCAGATTTTCACAGACAGTGTCTGCTTCTAGCAGTGATAACACTCCATGTTTCAAGTTACTACCAAGGATTGGTGTGTGCAGAAAAGCTCTGGCTTGTACTTCCTCCTGTGAAGACAGGTGACCCTAAACTGACCAACAAAGGATTCTATCCCATATACGTCATATTCAGTATAAAGCTGAGGGATCACGAGGATCAATCTCTCTTCTTCAATGGCCGGCATCCAAGGAGGACTCTGTCCGTTCTGCCTTCAATCCTGATCAGTGTGTTCCTGAATCCAGTTCCAGAATACAGCTCCTGAATCTGGTTCCTGTCTGACACTGAGTCCAGTCTGGGACTTCCCCAATGCCTGCTCCACAGCATCAGTGGTGATGGTAAAGTAATTGCTGTCAGGGGGGTTGGGTTCGATACTGGTTTTGTATCTATTTGTATATATTCCATTTTATTGTTATTATTTTTATTAAAGCTGGTTTAGTTTTATTTTCTAATTGATAAGTCTCTGCCCCTTATTCCTTTTCTCTTTCCCTTGGAGAAGGGAGAGGGGCTAATAGAGAGCGTCTTTCATTCATCTAGTGGCTAGCCCAACACATTGCCATCTTTCAATCTGAGACAATGGCACTAATCTATCCAAGAGCTGATTTGGTTCAAGACCAGTGTACACAGTAATGTAATCAATCCTGTATTTCGAGTTGAAGTGCTTGGGTTGCTTTTTGCTAACAGCAGCAGCTATACTGAACTGTGTATTTACAGTACCTTTGATGAAAAGAAGCAAACTGGAAAGAGAAAGAATTATTCCTGGCCTCACTTACCCACCTATACATCAAAAGAGAAGACTTGCTTCAAGCCAAACAATTATCTTCAATTTATTAATGTAACAACAATAGCTAAGGATAAAGCTAGAAGAGGTCTTTTATCTCTTTGTTTTGACTCTCAGAATTTCCCATTCTACTCCTTCGTACACATTCTTCCTTCCTGTGACTGTCTTCAGTCATGCACATGCAGTCAAGCAGCGTTCTGCTTTTTCCTCATTCAGACATACGACCACACTCATCTTTGACCTGTGTCAACCATCAGCCCTGAGATATATTACATTGTTTGCTTTCCATTCTGAATATACAGAGAAGCGGTATATAATTATAGGATTAATATAGATACAGCTGGGTAGCTGGGTTATGTTGATCAATAATAACACGACCAGCTGGCTTTACAGGAACTCCTTTGTTCTTCAGTTAATGGAGCAGCCAGCTGCCTCAGCCTTCCACTACAGATAGTTTATTGTCCACTAGGACTCCAAGGTCCCTCTCCGTGGAGCTGTTTTTCAGCAGGTCAACCCCTCACCTGTACTGGTGCATGGTGTTATTCCTCCCCAGGTGTAGGACTCTACACTTGTCCTTGTTGAACTTCATTAGGTTTACCTTTGCCCAGCTCTCCAGTCTGTCCAGATTTCACTGCATGGCAGCACAGCTTTTCGGTGTAGCAGCCACTCCTCCCAGTTTAATATCATCGGCGTACAGCAGTTTATCACCTACTAACAAGTATGGAAAAATTCCCCAGGAAAACAAAAGAACTCCCAAAACCCCAACAGATGGTTGCCTGCCAGAGCCAAAGGGTTTCTCTGAGCAGTTTTGCAAAGCCTAAGGTTTGTCTGCAAGTCCTGTCTGAGGGCCGTGGCTAAGGGGCTGGCAACAGACACGCTTGTGTCTGTCTCAGAGCCCGGCTATGGGGCTCCTGCTGAACCCATAGTTATCTGTGGCTGAGCCCGCTGAAGGGCTCACACTGAGACAGTTTAGAAGTTAAACAGATAGGCTGGATTTATTAAAGCGACAGAGAGGTTTGGAATTGCCGTTGGTCATTGCACTGACTGCAAAAGTGTCTTCGAGCTCAAGTAAAGAATTCCCAGGTAACTTCCAGCGCGGTCAGAGGCGCCGGCCTTAGTTACAGCGCTAACAGATAATAGGAATAAGAGCTGTACCGGAGAGTGAAGGCGCGGTTCTTACCAAGAAGACGTCCCTGTCTCGGGTGGAGCAAGAGGAGCACAGCCCATCGACCGTCTCTGCTAGACTTTCAGTCTTCTCTCTCCTCCAAGCCCCCCTACCAAGAGGTGTATTCCCTTTGTGGTTTTTACACCCCGATTCTGTCTGACCCTGCCTTCTAGGTGATGTTTAGCTTGATTCGCGTGGAGAGTTGAGTAACATAGTCATTTATGTTTAGCGTGTACTCCTTTAGGCTCATTGTCCTACTCAGGGCTGGAATCTTTAATATTACTTCTGCCATTAATTAGATGAAACAGGGCCATCTGACCTTCACAAGACTCCATCCTTCAGCCATTGGGCTGCCAGCTTAGCAGACCTTCAGCTCCAGAAACAGCACTAGAATCTCGTGGTCATAAACATCTCAAGCTTTCTCACAAAGCACACTAAATTAGCTGTATTTCTGTCTCAGGGCAAGCTAGGCCAGCAAGCTAGGCCATTATGCCACACTGCCCCAGGGAACAAAAGGGGAGAACGTGGGACAGGGCAAGCAGCGGGAAATCCCTGTGCGTCTGCCCTCTGCCAGGAGCAGCAGCATCTGCCTCTCAACGGCCTTGCCAGCGCAGCAGCCGCTGAAGACCACGCTGGCTCCAGAGATGCTTCTCGCCCTGCTTTCGCCTCACACTCTCATGACCACAGTCGAGATCTCACATGGGCCGAGACACTGCGAAATCTCCACCCACACCCTTGGGAAAGATTGCTGTGGAAGCAAAGTCCTCTTGCAGTGGCACATCAGGAAGAGAGATCCTGCCATGGATAGGCCCCATCCTGCCACCAGCACCCACCACCCACCCATCGGTGTCAAGAAGGCACCAGGAGCACTGCCACGACAACAAGCACAGTGGCCAGTGCCAAGGGAGCCGATCCCACCTCATGGGATGGGATCTCATGGAGAAAGTATCCCTGGGTCACATCACCCAACGTGATGTCTGGTATGGGTCTGGGGGCTTCTCTCAGCTTTGTAAAGGAGCCCCGGGAGCCCTGTCCCACCGCGCCAGTCGGTACTTTGAGGAGTCTGGGTTTTGGCTGTCTGGGGCAGCTGTGAGCTGCTGGCTCAAGTCCTTCTCAGCAGGGCTGCTCTCAATCCATTCAACTCACAGTCTATACTGATACTGAGGATTGCCCCAACTCAGGTGCAGACCTTGTACTTCACCTTGAACTTCATGAGGCTCACATGGGTCCACTCCTTGAGCCTGTCAAGGTCTATCTGGGGGGCATCCTGTCCCTCAAGCAAATCAACTGCACCACTCAGCTTGGTGTTATCTGTAAACTTGATGAGAGTGCACTCAGTCCCACTGTGTTGTTAATGCATATATTAAATAGTACTGGTCCCAGCATGGACCCTTGAGGGACACCACTCATTAATGATTTCCAGTTGGACATTGAGCCATTGACCACAATTGGATGCAGTCATCCAGCCAGTTCCTTATCCATCTAACAGTTTGTCTGTCAAACACATCTCTCTCCAATTTAGAGATAAGAATGTTGTGGGGGGCCATATCAAAGGCCTTACAAAAATCCAGGTAGATGACATTAGTTGCTCTTCCCTTGTCCACTGATGCAGTCACTCCATTATAGAAGGCCACAGGATTAGTCAGGCACAATTTGCCTGATGAAGCCATGTTGGCTGTCTCTAATCACCTCCTTGTCTTCCACATGTTTTGATGTATCTTCCAGGAGTATCTGTTCCATGATCTTAACAGGCACAGAGGTGAGGCTGACAGGTCAGTATTTCCCAGGTGTTACATCCTGCTTGATTGGGGGGGGGAAGAAGGGAATGAAATAGGTTCAGTGATTCTCTTGGGTTGAATTAAAGACACTTAACTTATACCATAGGTCCATAACATAAAAATTATAATTCTTAATCCCCTGACTAAAACTATATATAGTGTACATAAAGGAAAGAGAATGTAAAGAGGAGAGAGAGAGAGAGAGGAGAGAGGAAAGAGAGTGAAAGAGCAGGCAAAGTTCCAGATCACCACCCACGGTTCCAGAGACATATTATCTGGTCTGTTCCTCGGGGGGTCTTTGGTGGTGGGTGCACACCTGCCAGTGTACTTGAGCCTTTTTTTATTCCCTGCTAATAGGGATGTTGCTTTGCTGCTTCTTGACATATCCCTTTGTGGTGGTTTGACCTTGTCTGTGCACCAGGTGCCCACCAAGCTGCTCTATCACTCCCCCGCCTCCTCTCAGCTGGACCAGGGGAATAAAATAAGATGAAGGTCATAAGTTACAATAAAGGCAGTTTAATGAAAAGTGAAGCAAGGCTGTGCGTGGAAGCAAAAGAAAACGAAGTTTTATTCTCTACTTCCCATCAGCAGGTGATGTCTGTCCCCTTTCCCATGAAGCAGGGCTCCAATATGAGTAGCTGTAGCTCTGGAGGACAAGCAGATGCCCCTCTTCCTCCTCCTTTTCCTAGCTTTTATTGTTAATCTGACATCATAAGGTATGGAATATCCCTTTGGTCAGTCTGGGTCAGCTGTCTCAGTCAAGTCTCCTTCCGAGATCTTGTCCACCCCATCCCACTGCAGGGGAAATGTTGAAATAAAAAAAACAGCCTTGATTCAGTGTGAGCCCTGCCCAGCAGTAGCCGCACCACAGGTGTGTTATCAACATCTTTCTAGCTCTATGTGCTCATCAAGATCATTGATAAAGATGTTGAACAGAAGTGGTCCCAATACTGAGCCCTGAGGAACGTCACTTGCGATAGGCTGCCAGCTGGATTTAACTCCACCACCACTCTTTGGGCCTAGTTGTCCAGCCAGTGTTTTACCCAGAAGAGCGTACACCCATCCAGTCCTAGGGCAGCCAGTTTTTTTCAAGAGAATGCTGTGGGAAACAGTGTTGAAGGCTTTACATAAGTCCACGTAGACAACATCCACAGCCTTTCCTTCATTCACTAGATGGGTCATCTTGTCATAAAAGGAGATCAGGTTAGTCAAGCAGGACCTGCCTTTCATAGGCCCGTGCTGGCTGGGCCTGATCACCTGGTTGTCCTGTATATGGTGTGTAATAGCACTCAAGACTCAATCTTTAGGAGGTGTTATTAGTTTCTGATATTAACTATGTCCAGGGGTTTCGGTGCATGCATTAGCATCATCTCAACATTCTTTCCTAATTTCTGTTTTTTTATCTGGGATTCTTTAAGTTGTTTAACTTAAGTCTTCATCGGTTGAAGCAGACAGATGGTATAGCCTGAGAGGCGTCCCAGCTCAGGGGGAGGTGAGAGACTCAGGGCTGCTGAGATCCTGGAGAGATTCAGTGGGCCTCACTTAGTATTAGTATTTATATGGTTGTGAGATGATTGACTTTGGGCAAAACTAGGCTGGTATTTTTCCACTGTGACCAACAATCTCCACAGGGTTGTGGGGGTGTAGTCCCTTCTATTTGGAATATTCAGGAGCAATGGATATGGTTGGGGAAAGCCCAACCACTCTATCTCACTGATTCATTCTCCAAGCCTCATGGGGAGATTGTTTTGGTTCCAGTAGTTGCACAAGGTCGAAATACATCAGGTACCCAAATTGGTTCTGGTTTCAAGAGGCCATACACAAGGATGAAGTGTACTGGAAAGCAAGGCCTACCAAGTTTCCCACACTCCTGCTCTCATCAGGCCTCATCAGTATCAAATACAGTACAACAGTACCGGTTGTAATGCAGCCTAGGAGCCTTTTGTAGTGTGGCCTAGGAGTTAGCCTCTTTGCAGAGCGAACCAGGGCAAGGGAGTCTGTACCACCACACCCCTTCCTTACTTCTCTGAAAATCAAAAACTAGCATTTCGTGATCACTGTGCCTACAATGTCCTCCAACCACTACATCACCCACAAGTCCTTCTCTGTTCACAAAGAACAGGTCCAGTGGATGCCTTCCCTAGTTGGCTCCCTCACCATCTCTCTCAGGAAATTATCTTCCACACAGTCCAGGAACCTCCTGGACTGTTTCATCTCTGCTCTATTGTATATCCAGTGGACATCTGGAAAGTCCTCCATGAGAACAAGGGGTAGCAATTGTGAGCCTTTTCCCAACTGTTTATAGAATATTTCATCTGCCTCTTTATCCTGGTTGGGTGGTATATAACAGACTCCCACCACGATATCAGCCTTTTTGGCCTTTCCCCTGATTCTTACCCATAAACATTCAACCATATTGTCACCATTGTCAAACTCTAGACAGTCAAAGCACTCCCTACCATACAGGGATGCACGTCAAGCCCTCATTTGATTTGATGGTGTTGTGGTTTTTTTTTTAACCTAATGAGCACATGAAATAAAGTTTAATTTACAGAGTAATCTGTCATGTAAATTTGAGAGATCCAAATAGACTGTGAGAGGGTGAGATGGCTGCCATGAGCAGTAGGCTCTGTGGATGATATGGCTTCTGTGGACAGAGGGCTCTGGTGCTCACAGTGCAGTCAAGCGGGACAGAAGAGACAAAGGGAGACACTTTCCCTCCATCACCAGCTCCCATCCCTGCTCTGCAACATCTCATTCTCTTCCTCTCTTTTGCCAGCTCCGTCTCTCAGGAATTACATTGGAATTTGAGTTTCACTGGCTTCCCAAAGATTCAGATGAACCTTTGCAGGGGAAATGGCTGGTAGGTATGGGGAGGTGGGACCACCCTTTGTATGGCAATGAGCCACTGGATCAGCTGCATTGGCTAACTGTTCCCATATAGTCTACATAGGTCTGGTGGAAAAGGATCCTATGTTCCAGCAATAAAAAAAACACTTGACATAGCCATATGACACAAATAACACCATTGCATTGGTAGAGTACAAGTTGATACCCCAGTAACTCAGCAGCTCAAAAAAGGGAGATAGTTAAGTGTTCAGTATTAGCATCTGCCCCTTCAATGGCTTTTTTCCCTGTTGTTTATCTACTATCTTTATCATGAAATGGATACTAAACAACCTAAATTATAAATCTGTATTTTGGTAGCCCAGGAATACTGTCACTTCTATCAAGATTCCTTTCATGCTTATTTACCACATTCTTCAGCATTCAAGTACATTTATCTTTTCCCTTCAGCTTCTTGAATTAGCACTACTTTTTAAAAGGCAGCTTTTATTCTTTACAGGGTTTCTATTTTTTTGCAAGTCAAACTCTTGTGCATGATTGTGCATTCTTATTGACCTCTAAACACTTTCTGTACTGATTAGCTTATTTACAGCAATCTTGTGCTTTTCTGTGTTATAAATGTTAATAACAGGTGCTTGGGATCTGTATCTAGAGACCCCAAACATTCTTTTCCTGCTGTAGCTTTTGCTCTTCTCCTACAGTCTATTAATTGTTATATGCAGCCTAATACCGATTTCATTCAACTTTTGAAGATTAATGGAATTATATTGTTTTTCACTATTGTACATAGTAGTATCAGACCCTGGGTTCTTTCTTAAGATTTTTAATGTACACAGTATAACCATGTAAATCCTTCTCTACATATAGCCCATATCTGGAGTTGAACTCTAGCAGTTGCTCTATCACTCAAGGACACCTCCCCAGCCAAGAAGGGGGATCAGGAAAAGGAGACAAGATGCAAAGGTTGAAATGAAAACAGATTTAATAAACCAGCAAAACTAATGCCAGTATAAAAATCAACAAAGTTAAATTTAACCCAGCAAATGTACAGTGGCCAAAAAAAAAAATCAGGAAGGCAATCCCCAGGAAAAGGAGCAGAAGATCCCAAGCAAAAAAACTTCACAATCCACAGTGTTGGGGTTTTGGGAGTTCTTTTGTTTTCCTTTTTCTCTTAAGAATTTTTCCATACTTGTTACTAGGGGAACTTCCTGTGCTCGAGCTTGAATCCATTGCCCCTCGTCCTGTCACAAGGCACAAGTGCAGAGAGGTTGTCCCTGGCTTCTTGACACCCAGCCCTTAGGTATTTATAGACAATTAGATCCCCACTCAGGCTCCTCTCCAACACTTTGCTGAACCTGTTAAAAAAAAAAAAATAATCAATTAAATATTCTTGTTTCCAGAATCTCATGCAAAGACAGCTGCTTACTTCATTGGGACAGGGCTCCACTACTTCACATTCAGCTGCCAACACGTTTGACAATTATTTTGATGGTGGAAACCACAAGTCTTCCTGTGATAAAGAACTGACAGCCTCGTTAACAGAGAATACACACTGGTGACAAGTTACAGCCTGAGGTATTGAAAAACTTCAGGCTGGAGTTTCCCTTTCTATTTTCTTGGTACAATTGCAAAGTATTCTCTATCCAGCACGGATTATGATTTCTTCTCTCTTGTGAAAGACCTACGCTCTCTGATCTGCACACCTTGGCTCCACCACAAGACCCATTACCCAACCACGTCTCCAGATTATATTGCCAGAGGTGAACTAACTAAAGCACGAGTCTGAAGTTTGACAGCAGGGACTGATGACAACTCTGGCATTAGTGTCAAACTATCAAGCCCTCAATGGTTCGTAGCAGGGTGAAATGAAGCAGACAGTGACTTCCCTCTGTGCTACTCCACTGTTCATTTTTCTCTGGACTATTCGTCTCTGTTTATGACCCTTCTCCAATTTCCTTAGGACGTGAAGGAAAGACATAATACAGATTTAAATAGCTACTGCCATTATTTCACTACTAGGAGAGGGGAAAACTAAGAGAAAGGCTGAATCCACACTTCTGCAGGTCTCTTGATGGTGGTGTTCTCCCCTTGTTCAGGGAGCTATTGTCCTACAATAGCATCTGTGTTTCATCTCCCTCGCCCAGCTTCTTCCAAGTGCGACTCGCCTTTGGGAAGTATTTTCTAAGGATCTGATAGTACAATGTGAGCTTTAACATGCAGATGTGTTCCTTGCAGGAACTTCATGTGATGGAAAAAACCACTAGGGTGTCTTCCATGCTATACCCACAGAATTCATTCCACCCAAGCTATAGCAATTTTTGGTTTTTATATATGTTCAAGCGTATATTTTCTAGGCTTGCTCTCTTCAGCAAGTCCTGAACGTGCTTTGGTTGGCTTCAACAAGCTCAACTCCATGGAATTTGAGTGTTTTCCCCGAAAACCTAAGTTTCAGGAGGGAAAAGGGTAGGTACCTACCAAAAAGCCACTCCTACTCTGATGTTGAAAACACCTCTCACTGTGGACTGTTCTCCTACTCATCATTTTCCTTAACATCATCTTTACCTTCCTCATTGGTGAAGAAGGCCCAGACAATACTGGCATGACAATTTTTGTGGAGAATATTCAATTTACTGTGGTTGTGGGAGATGAGAAACGCCCAGCTGCAGAACACTGTCCTAGAATCAGCAAGGTGTCTTGCAACCCTTCTAAGGTCTTCCTGGCAACTACTTAGAAGGAAAACTTCATATAATAAATAATTTAAAAAAAAAAAAAAGGACCCCGAACTTATATCAATACATTAATAATCTTTGAAGTTTCTCTGTTCTGTGATTGTTCAGAACTCGTCAAAAAGAACACAAACCCAAAACACAATGATACAAACACACTCAAAACAGTAATATGCAAAACAATAACCAGACACTACATTAGTTCAAAGGGGTCTTGTACCACTATATAATTTTCCTTACATCCAATTTGTATGCACAAATTTAGCAGAAATCAAACCCCCTTGCGTTCCAGCTGATCCTCAGACAACAGAGGGGCTAGGGGAGGCTGGGCTTGATTCCTTATCTATAGCAGATAATTAGATACAATTCATCCAACTGATTATGTTTTTTTGGGTTTGTTTGGGTTTTTTTATCTTCAGTCCAAAAGTCAAGAGTCCCGTGAATCACCAAATTCCTTCCAATGTGCCAAGATGCACCGCAAGGCGTTCTCTTAGGTACACTTTGCTGACCTCCCATTATTAGTTCTTAAACTCTCCTCCGTCCTTCCCACAAGCCACTTGTTCGAGCTGTCCTGACTGTTCTATTCAATCCCAAACTAATCTTCAAGTCAAACCCACACTTTCTCACTACACAGAAAATAGCTAAACTAATTTTTCAAGTGAAAGCACACACTTCATCCATCTCTGACCGCTTCCCTCACGGGACGATCGAACAGTGGATCGGGACTGCGCACTCGCTTCACAGCCCAGCTGCATCTCAAGCACACTTCGCTCACTCATACGTACTTAACAGCAATAATAATGATTTAAGTTTATCTAACAATGATAGCAACTTAACCACAGAATAAAATAACACGAGCAGTTAAAATAATGAGGATCATGCACAATCAAAGTCCATATGCCATCCCAGTAGTCCAAAATACCGATACACCAATAAATCCTATTGTCTGGACACAAGTATGCATACAAATAAAAATACCAAAACCAAGTATGCATACAAATACCATGTATGCTCAAGATATTAAAATATCTGGCATGTGATACCCTTCGTAGGATGTCTCCTATGTATTAAGGGTGCCCTCCAAAACCAAAGTTATACCTGCCAATCCAAAACCAAATTTCCAAAAAGAATGCCTTCCCACGATGGTCCTTGTCTGCTTCTGCAGTGGGCCGGGGGAATCGAGGAGTCCCACCAGGAAATCCTGGGGGGCCCAGGTAGTCCTCTTTCTTAGCGGATACTGCAGCCGAGCAGAGTCTGTCCCACCTGGATCTCCAAACTGATGCAGTGAAAAACACAATAACCAAAGTTATTCAGCAGGCATTCTTATTTTGCGGCGCCGGATGCACACGGGATCACTCCTCCAAATGTGCGCCCCGATACCAGCAGGGTACACAGTTTATATGCAGACTAAACATACAGATTCATTACATTTCCTAGAAATATATGTTAATGAGTTCCTGGAATTCAGTTACATAGTCCGAGCATAAGTAATAAAATTAGAGTTAGGGTGTTTTCTCCCCTCGGGGGTCATCCATGACCTCTGGTGGACATTTACTTCATCTTCTCTTCTTCATCACTGTGTTGTTCTAATGACCTAAAGCCTCAGATCCTTATTTTTGCTGGTTCAGGTAGCAACTGGCATCGCTGACAAAAACTAAGGCAAAATGGGCACTCAGCAGCTCAGCCTTTTCCTTGTCCTTGGTCACAAGGTTCCCTCCTGCATCCAATAAAGGGCAGAGATTCTCCTTAGCTCTTCTTTTACTGTTAGTGTATTCATAGGAACACTTTTTATTATCTTTAATGATGGTGGCCAGATTAAGTTCTAGCTGAGCTTTGGCCTTTCTAATTTTCTGCCTACATAACCTTACAACGACCTTGTACTCTTCCTGAGTTGCCTGACACTTCTTCCATAGCTGGTAGACTCCTTTTCTTCCTGAGTTCTGCCCAAAGCTCTCTGTTTCGCCAGGCCAGTCTTCTACTGTGCTGTCTCTTTTTACAGTACACAGGGACAGCTAGTTCCTGTGCTTTGAGGATTTCCTTCTTGAGGAATGTCCAGCCTTCCTGGACTCCTTTGCTCTTGAGGACTACCTCCCAAGGGATGCCATCAACCAATGTCCTAAACATGTCAAAGTTTGCCTTGTGGAAGTCCAAGGAGGTAGTTCTATTGACCTCCCTCCTTACTTCCCTGAGAATTGAAAACTCCACCATCTCATGGTCACTTTGCCCAAGATGGCCAACCAGCCTTCACATCTTCCACTAGTCCTTCTCTATTCACAAACAGCAGGTCTAGTAGAGAGCCTTCCCTAGTTGGTTAGGTTACCACTTGTGTTAGGAAGTTATCTTCCACACACTCCAAGAATCTCTGGGACGGCTTCCGGTATTGTATTTCCAACAGACATCTGGTAAGTTGAAGTCCCCTACAAGAACAAGGGCTAGTGATTCTGAAACCTTACCCAGCCATCTGCAGAACACTTCGTCAACATCTTCATCCTGATCGCATGATCTATAACAGACCCCTACCATGACATCTGCTTGTTAACCTTCCCCCTGATTCTTACCCATAAGCATTCAACCCTGTCATCACCGTCATCATGATGCTCAAGACAGCCAAGACCTTCCCTAACATACAGGGCCACACCACTGCCTCTCCTTCTGTGCCTATCATTCTGAAGAGCCTATAGCCATCCAACACCGCACTCCAGTTATGGGATTCATCCCACCATGTTTCCTTAAGGGCAATTACGTCATAGTTTTCCTGCTGGACAGTAGCTTCAAGCTCTTCCTGCTTATAGCCCATGCTACATGCATTGGCATAGATGCATTTTAGTTGGTGCATCTTTTTGCATAGGAAGAATCTAGTCCGTACTTGATCATTCTCAGGCACTACTGTGAGTCCTGGCTCATCGATAGCCCTTACGTTTTCCCTATCACATGGCCCACTGTCCCCTTGGACCGTAAGATAGCAGTGGAGCTGGCACACCATCCAACAAATGTCCCAGGCTTGTCCCCAGTGAGCCTGGGTTTGCCCCTTTCTCCCTTCAAATGTAGTTTAAAGCTCTGTCAAAGAGCCTGGCCAAGTTCTGTGATAAAATCCTTCTCCCCCTTTGGGAAAGATGTACTCCATCTGCTGTCAGCAGGCCTGGCATCATGTAGATTGATCCATGGTCAAAAAACCCAAAGTCCTGCTGGTGGCACCAGGCTCACACGGGTCCAATAAAGTTAGAACATGATTGCAACTCATATTGAGTCCTGATCATTGTTCCCAGGCCTTTTCCCAACATTTAGGTACACCTAACTTCTACAGAATCCATTATTTTTTGATTTATTATTGTCATCTAACATGTTCTCTGCAGCAACAGCCTGGGGAGAAATATTACTTTAAGTAAAAGTTATCAGACTTCTCCACCAAACTAAGTACTCCTTGCCCACTGAATTTTCTATTTTAAAATAACATTAGGGAGTTTTTCTCACTGCAAAGTTATTAAGCCACGGTATTTCGTAAAGTGCTTGCAGGTAATTAAAAGCTCAGTGTAAAGTAAGGCAAAATAACATGCAACTGTAATTTTATGCTGTAGTTTTTAATAAGCTCACTATCAATCACACAGGAAGTCCATATGCTGACTACTTCACAGAGGTTCTGAGAAAGTAATGGCAATGGAAGGAAACAATGTCAAAGAGCAAGAGGAAAGCTGAGGAATGACAGATTTGCTCTGTAATCACGGACAAATTGTGAGAACCTTCTGTTGCTTTGTCAACATTGTGGGGAAGATACTGCTATTTACCTTATTGCCCAAGGCCCATTTTCAGCAACTACAAGGATATTCCAAGAGGTTCAGTGATATTTATCATAAGAGAGGAAAATTCTGCTGATTCCATTTCATGACCGCTAAGTGCTGAAAAACCCCTCTCCTTATCCAATATGACATGAGGCATTCACAGAAAGAAATAATAGTGGAAGGAGACACATTAATATTTGAACATATTTTACGAGAGAAAAAAATGCCACAGCATACTTCTCCTAAATATGGTTTGCACTCTCTTATTCCACCCTACCTAGCTGCCATTCTGATTTTCTCTACTTCTTTTTCTGAAAAGAGAAGGCCCCACCCTAGTCCTACTCTACATGAACAGGTGATATGTGTACAAACAAGACTAACATGTCCCAAAGATGTGACAGTCTGCTGTGAAAAGCAATAGGTTTCTCCAGTCTGCATTATTCTCCTTCACATAGTAGAAAGTAGATGCTTTATCAATGTTAATTCTTCCTTATGTTTTTTCTCTATGCAGACTCAATACTGTACAGATCATACTAAGTAGACAATGTAACTATCACAGATAGCCCTGTATGTAAATAATGAGGGCCTCTAAGTGGTTGGACTGTAACAACATTTCCAGGTCTTCTAATTAACTACATGTGTTACAGGCACATGGGTACAGAATGTCATTTGAGAGCAGGCAGCTGACACCAGGAATTAATTGTTACTAGGTAGAAACTCATTTAGTAATGACTCAAATGAGGTAAGTTGATGGTAAAATTTGAAGCTGAATGATTGCAGATGAAGACCTCTAAGGGGTAGGTAATATGGACCTGGTCTTTCAGTCTTTATTTGCCTGAGTAACCTCTTTAGTTGCAATAGTACAATTCACGTGACCAGGAATCACTCACATAAGTGCTGCAGAACTGAGATTTAAGCCTTTTTAAGGCTTTCTGCAGCGAAGGAGAGGCACGGGGAAGAGAAGATTCAGCCAGGAAATTGCGGGCTAGCACCTTTCCTGAGGGCAGGTTTCCACAGATACAATAGAAGAATGCACTACTACAACTTAAAAGCAAGAGTACACTATAACAACCTAGAAAGCACACTAAATATTATACATGTGTTAGTTAAATACCCCCATCTGCAAATGTACAGCATGCTAAATATTCACTTACCCCTCCAGGTAAGGGCTTTCAATCCCAGAAAAAGTGACGTTGGCTGATGTCCTGACCAAGGGGGAAGGGTCTCCATGCAGGCAAGATGTAGCATTGGAGAGGTGACTCCCAATTCCTAACCCAAATCTTAGGGATTTTATCCCCTGATTTACATGACTATGGGCAAGACTATGCCTGAGTGAATTATACCATCTGGATACACAAGGTTGTTGGCTGAAACCTACACTTGAAACCCTCCAGGTTCTCTTTATCTTATTTTCTCAGGTAACTAATTAGTGGTTTGGATTGAGAATCGGGGCATATTATTTGTTGAGGGATTTCAAGGCTCGGCTCAAGATTTGGTTCTTTGAATGATGCAGCAGTGCCCTGTTTGGTCTATGACTTATGGACAACACAGGGCTAAGCTATCTACACAATTCCCCATGGGTCATCTCTGCATAGATAGGGCCTTAACGTAATCCAAGGCTGGGTTGCTTTTACAATCCCCCATGAGTCACCTGCATGCGCTAGACATTATCAAAACTTGTTTTTGAAGTATTAGCCAGATGATCCATACAGCACTATACAGTCTTTAATTACATAACCTGTACACAAATTTTATATGATGTCATTCATTTTATAAGAAAGACTTTCTGTAAAACGAGAAGTTCTGTGGTGAAGAAGGTGGAAATGGAAATATATTTTCATAATTAAATGACTTCTGCTACCCCAGAAAACTAAAAAAAACCCTTGACAAATAGAAATATAACTGATTCATGCTAAAGATTAACTAAAAACATTTGAGGCATAGAGGCTTATAATAAACTTTTCAGAGATACTCTAATTGCAATCTTTTCTGGGCCCAAATTTGAGACACTGGCATCTAATTTACAGAAGTGCTTTGCAAATCTGCACGGAACAAAAAAGATTGTACATCAAAGCTCAGGATCTATAATCCTCACAATGGCGTTAAAAATTAATGGATGTGTTCAATCTTTATATGCATCAGCTCCTCATCTACAAAACAAAAATATCATTCTACTTTGTGGAGTATTGCAAGAATAATTTTAAAAATTCACACTATGTGGTGTACGACATAGAAAAGCCTATGAGGAAGTCAGTAATGCATTCAAAGCTGGATTAGACTAGTGTATAAGAAATAAGACTTGGGGCCATCCATTGAACAATGATGACAACAGTAAATATTGAATAATTGCCCATTCAGTGAACAATGTCTGAACTGCGCACTGAACGAAGCAAGAATTCTGTTAGGGAAAAATGGCAAGCAATCATGTAATTAAAGATTGAATCACGGTACAAATGAAAAAGGAAACAAATTAAGCTTCTACAACAACTTTAATTCTGTTGTGCCTGTTGGGGAATGGCTAGAAAACAAGGGTCGTGTATCTTTAAGGGAAATGCTTGCTGAAGCAAAGTGTCAGGCTCGGTCACGCAGCCAGTCACAGTGGTTCTCTCATCGGGTGCCGTCAGATCTTTACTAGCCACGTGGTACTGTGGAGTGTGACTGGGCAGGGGGGGGCAGAGGGCTATTAGTGAATCCAGAACTGTGATAAGTTCAGCCAGACTGAACATGACTGGGCTAATAGTGCCAAATTGAACATCATTCAGAATCTAAACATACCGCCCCCAGCCCCTCTGATATCTGAGGACCAGCTGGAACGCAAGGGGGTTTATTTTCTGACAAATTACTTTAACATTTCACACATCAATCACCAACCTACCCCTAGAGCTGTGATGTCACAAAGTCCCGCACCAACCATGATCACCTACCTCCTTCTGGAGCTCTGATGTCAAACAAGCCTGCACTAGCTGGGATCAGCTAACGAATACTGTAAATGCGATGCCAGAAATGAATGCACCACCCGTGATCACCTACCGAGTACTGTAACTTTAACGTCACAAAGGCCTGAAACAGCCATGATCACCTATCTACTCCTGGAGATGTGATGTCACAAAGGACTGCACCGGCCTTGATCACCTAACGAATAATGTAACTGCGATGTTACAAAGCCTGAAACAGGACTGATCACCTACCTCCTGCTGGAGCTGTGATGTCACAAAAACCTGCATCAGCTGTGATTACCTTCCAACCCCTAGAGCTGTGATATCACAAAGGGCTACACCAGCCTTGATCACCCAGCTGCTCATGTAGTGGTGATGTCACAAAGGCCTATAACAGCTGTGATCAAGTTCCTACTTGGGGAGCAGTCATGGCACAAAGGCCTGCACTAGCTGTGATGTCCTACCTAATTGTAGAGTTGTGATGTCACAAATGCATGCACGAGCCATGGTCTCCCATGTAATTGTGGAGTTGTAATGTCACAAAGGACTGCACCAGCTGTGATCAGCTAACTAATCATGTAGCTGTAATATCACAAAGGCCTGCACCATCCTTCATCACACGGCTAGTCGTGTAGTGATAATGTAACAAAGGCCTTCACCAGCCGTGGTCACCCAGCTACTCGTACAGCTGTGATGTCACAATGGCCGGCATGACTCACAGTCATACACCTATAACTGAAGCTGTGATGTAATAAAAGCTTACACCAGCCGTGATTACCTTCCTACCCCTAGAGCTGTGATAACACAAAGGGCTACACCAGCCTTGATCACCCAGCTGCTCATGTAGTGGTGGTGTCACAAGGGCCTATACAAGCTGCGATCAATTTTCTACTCCTGGAGCTGTCATGTCACAAACGCCTGCAACAGCTGTGATGACCTACCTACTCGTAGAGCTGTGATGTCACAAATGCATGCACCAGCCATGATCTACCACCTACTCGTGAAGATGCGATGTCACAAAGGCCTGCATCAACCATGATGACCTACCTATTCGTGGAGCTGTTTTGTCTCAAAAGCCTACACCAGACGTGACTATGTACCTCCTCATGGAGCTGTGATGTCACAAAGGCCTGCACCAGCCACAGTCATCTACCGACTTCTGTAGGTTTGATGTCACAAAGGCCTGAAACAGCCATGATCTGTCAGCTACTCCTGGGCCTTTCTAATTTTACCTTTTTTTTTTTTCCCCAGTTTTTTGGTGGTTTTTTCCAAATTTTAGATTTTTTGTTACAATTTTTGGTGCTTTCTCCAGAATTTTAGATTTTTTTCCACAATTTTAGGTGGTTTCCTTGCAATTCTAGAGTTTTTTCCACAATTTTATGTGTTTTCCTGCAAATTTTAGGTTTTTTTTCTGAAACTTTAAGTGGTTTTCTCATTATTTTTTTTTTCTCCCCAAATTTTAGGCAGTTCCCCCAAATTTTAGGGGTTTTTTTCCCCAGTTTTAGGTGGGTTTTCCCCCAATTTTATTTTTTTCCCCAATTTTAGGAGGTTCCCCCAAATTTGAAGGGTTTTTTTCCACAATTTTAGGTGATTTCCAAAAATTTTAGGAGTTTTCCCAAATTTTAGCTAGTTTTCCTGAAGTTTTAATTTTTTTTCACAATTTTAGGTAGTTTTCCCCCAATTTTATGTGATTTCCCTAGATTTTAGAGGTTTTTTTCCATAATTTTAGGTGATTTTCCTCTTATTTTATTCTTCCCCCACATTTTTAGGCAGTTTCTCCAAATTTTAGGGGTTTTTTTTCAGAATTTTAGGTGGTTTCATTCAAATTTTACTCCATTTTTCCAAAATTTTATGTGATTCCCCCAAATTTTAGCTTGGGGGGGGGGGGGGAAACCCATAATTTGAGGTGACTTTCCCCAGTTTTAGAGCATTTCCTCCCAATTTTGGGATGATTTCCTCCCAATTTTGGGGGTTTCCTCCCAATTTTGGGGCGTTTCCTCCCCCTTTTAAGGGGTTTCCTCCCAACTTTAGGAGGTTTCCTCTCAATTTTGGGGCATTTCATCCACTTTTTTGGGGGGTTTCCTCCCACTTTTGGGGGTTTCCTCCCACTTTTGGGGGTTTCCTCCCACTTTTTGGGGCGTTTCCTCCCAATTTCGGGGCTTTCTTTCCAATTTTAAGGGGTTTCCTCCCAATTTCAGGGGTTTTCTTTCTGATTTTTAAGGGTCTCCTCCCAATTTTGGGGCGTTTCCTCCGAATTTTGGGTCATTTCCTCCCAATTTCAGGCCGTTTCCTCCCAATTTTAGGGCTCCCCTCCCATTTTTCAGCTCTTCCTCCTCAGTTTCGAGTCCATTTCCTCCCATTTTAGGCTGTTTCCCCAACCCCCCAACTTTAGGACGTTTCCTCTTTTTGGGGAGATTTCCCAGCTTTTTGGGGAGATTTCCCAGCTTTTTGAGGGGGGATTTCCCAATTTTTTGGGGAGCTTTCCCAGCTTTTCGGGGTCTCTGTCCCTTTGTCTCAGGTGGCCAAGCAGGAGAAGAAGAAGAAGAAGACGGGGCGTGCGAAGCGGCGGATGCAGTACAACCGTCGCTTCGTCAACGTCGTCCCCACCTTCGGCAAGAAGAAAGGGCCCAACGCCAACTCCTGAGCCCCCCACCCCGCTAATAAACGACCACCAAATTGGGGCCAATTCCTTGGATTTTGGGGCTTTTTCAGTTGTGTTTGGGTTTTTTTTTTAGGGGGGTTTTAGGTGGTTTTGGGGAGTTTCGAAGGGGTTGTGGGGGTAAAACGGGGTTGTGGGGATGGGAAGCAGGGCACCAAATGTGTAGTGGTTGCTCTGGAGGACAAGCAGATGCAACCCCTCCTCCTCCTTTTCCCTAGCTTTTATTGTTGAGCCGACGTCATATGGCATCAAATATCCCTTTGGTCAGTTTGGGTGAGCTGTCCCAGTTGTGTCCCCTCCCAAACTCTTGCCCACCCTATCCCACTGGGGGGGAATATTGAAAAAAAACCATCTTTGGTGCTGTGCGAGCCTTGCTTAGCAGTAGCCACAACATGGGTGTGTTATTGGCACCTTTCTAGCTCTCAATACAAAGCACAGCACTATGAGGGCTGCTATGGGGAAAATTAACTCCAGCTCAGTCAGACCCAATACAAATTTTGTCTAATAATTCAAGCCAGAAGAACAAGGGTGAATCCAAGTATCAAAAAAACTCAGGTTCCAGGCCTTCATCAATTCAGTACTGGGGTCCTCTGTCTTCTACTGATAATAGTCTGAAGTGAGACTCAGTTAAAAATAAAACTGGGAATTTCTTATGGTATAGCTTGTTTTCATCTGCACTTACCTTATTTCCATGACATATTTTTTTCTGCCACGTGAATTAATTTTTTTGCACAGGGGTCCCTCCTCTTCAGTAGATTAAAGCTGCTGAAAAAATGAGTCTTGCTTTTTTAGCTCTCAAGCCTAAGCAGATATTATAAGACTACTTTAAATGGCAAAATCAGCTTTTCCAGTGTTGATGGCTCCATAAGATGCCAAAGAGAATTTTTAAGCAGATGAATATAATTCATCAGCATAAAGTTAAAGAGTCTGATTTTTATTATGCTGTATATTATATTTTCTTAGAGATACCAATTGTCCTGGTTTGAGTGAGAACAGAACTAATTCTGTTCAGTGATTTTACTTTTCAGCTCAATGTCTTCTAACTAACTGTACTTTCTGAAGTTAACAGCATGTTTTCGCAGTGTCTGCTTCTAGCAGTGATAACGCTCGATGTTTAGAGTTAATACCAAGGATTTGTATGCAGACCAAGGGCACTGCTAAATATTGTGTGCCACACTGCAGATTGCAGAAAGTAAAAGGAGATGAGCAGACAGGATGGGTGTGGCAGGTGTAGCTGCCCCCAACAGACAAAACACAAAGCAAGCAGGCTGTGCTGAAGCAGTTTGGCTCCTCTACCAGAGCAGTTTGACACCTCAGCCATTAAGCCTCAGTGCTTAACTGGAGCCTTGGTGTCTGCGCTTCTCTGTGTTTTGTTAGGGCTTGTCCCCTCAACCAATCAGAATGACCACAGTGCACCCTCGACTAGGGTATAAGTGGGGTCCTGCCTAAGAGACAGAGGAGTTGGTTCTTTGCAGAGCAGCAGGCCTGGCAGTCGGATCCTCCCCATGGACATGCCACCCAAGGATACTTTCATGGATTGAGTGAGTATCCGTGGATTGAGTGAGCCTCGCCCCCCCTTTTGGGTGAGTGGTATCTTGGGCACTCTGGTGTGGGAGGTTTTCCCTTTATGAGTGAGCGTGTGCCCATTTTGGTTGGTTTTTCCTTAAGATTTAGAAATTGTGTAGTAGTTAATTCCCAGTATACATCCAAACTTGTATTCAGCTCTTCTTGATGCACCCCAGGACACGGTTGGCCCGTTTGGCTGCCAGGGCACACTGTTGACTCCTACTGAACTCACCATCAACCCAACCCCCCAGAACTCTTACTGTGGGGTCTGCTCTCCAGCCTCTCATCTCCCAGTTTGTGTGTATGAGGTAAGATCCTTCACAACAGAGGTTGTGGGAATGAAAGTCGAAGCGCAAGATGGAGGACTGGTCTGGTATTACATCAGCCTTACTGGGATGTCAGGGAAGCCTCCTCTTTTCTTGCCTAGAGTAGCTGTTTCCTAGGAATTCAGAATTCTGAATGCATGATTTTTTTTATGGCACACATGGCCAGGAACAGGGAAGGGATGGGAGAATGTGAATGCTGGGTTGCTTTTCAAGTGACTTGAGTCTCACTCTGATCCTGAGTCAAATGTATGTGAAGTCCTACTGCAGCATAAAAGGATTCATATGGGAAGACCACCTTCTATACTGTGCCGCTGAATGTTTCTTTGAAAAGGTGGAACAAGGCAGCAGAAAAGATGTTCTTTCCCAGTTTTCAGGATCTAACCGCTTCATCAGCCTTTGACTTCATTTTTATTACTGTATTAAAATTTTTGGAGTACAAAATGCAAGGTGATAAAAAAAATGGCAGATACTCATGCTAGAAGCAGAACTTGTTCCTGCCCTCTCCAAAGTGAGCAAGGACACTCCTCGCCCCGGGTTGGGTACAGCAGGACTGGGTCCGCAGGGTGAGCAGGCAGCCACCTCTCCTGGACGGTCCAACACACATCGAGTGCCCTTCTCAGCAGCTTTTTGGGCATTTTTGGTCCTTGCCTTTCCAGTCTTCCACGTTCTGCAGGTAAGATCATGCAAGCATCTAAAGGGCACACTTCTTGAGCAGCTGTAAAGTACTGAAGGGTTGTCAGGTCAGCTGTCCTGGTGTTTGACCAGAGCACTCGGGGAGCCCTGCTCAGCACTGTACAAGCCCTGTATTTCCTCCAGAGTTCAAGGGATCCTTTCGCTTCCCAGTGATCTTGAGGATTTTGTGCCAACACGCTCTGGTTGTTCTTTGAGCCTGTGGTACCAGCGCCCAGAGCTGGGGCAGCCAATGCCTGTCTGCATCAGACGAGGCCCGGGGGACTGGTTGGGTGTCCGGGGCAGAGGACACGTTACCATCAGACGCACAGTCCGCTTGCATTCTGAGGGGGTTTAGAGACTTAAGAGAAAAAGCCGTTTCTGCCTTCCGAGCCCCGCCATCCCATCCAACACAAGAGAGAGAAAAACAGCGGGAAATCGTGTTTCCACCACCTCGCAGCCCCCGGGCAAGGGGAGGCCGGAGGACGCTGGGACCCCAGGGCTCACCCGTCGCCTTGCCCCGCTCTCCTCAGCGCTGCGGGGACGGCCGGCCCCGCACCGCCCGCCTCTGCCGCGGAGAAGCCAGAGAGCGGCGACCGGGGGGGGTGCGCCCGGCCCGGGCTGGGGGCTCCGCGGCCTGGCCGTTGCCATGGCGACCGCCCTCCCCCCCCCCCCCCCCCCCCCCCCCCCCCCCCCCCCCCCCCCCCCCCCCCCCCCCCCCCCCCCCCCCCCCCCCTGGAAATACCTCACAACTTCTCAGCCAAGCCTTTACTCTCCTATTCAGCGGCAGATTCTCCACCCCTGGGGCAGGCCAGTCGGAACAATCCGGCTCCACGACTGCCTTTTTCAATCCATCCAGGGTGCCGCAGCCAACCGCTTTCACGCGGACCAAAGCTACACGGATGCATGCCAGAGGCACTCCGCACCCCCCGGCTGGGCGCTCACGTACCGAGGCAGGACAGCATCCGGCTGCACAACCTCCACCCCCGGCAGAGAGAGGAGCTGCGCCACAGCCCGCTGAAGAAGCAGGGAGGCGGAGCCAGGTGCTCGGCGCCATTTTCGGAACACGTCCGAAAACACCAGGGAAAGATTTACAGCTGCCGCCGCCGCCTGAACGCAGCCCGGCTCGGGCGGTGCCGCCGCCGCCGCTTGAACGCGGCCCGGCCCGGCCCCCGCCGTCTCTGTCGCCGCGATGCAGAGTCCGAGTCACCTCCAGCAGTCGCTTGCCCGCTCGCCGCGGGTGTCCGCTCCCCGCAGCGGCCGCGGGCCGACCACGCTCTGCTTGCCGCTGCCCCTCCTCCGCTCCCTGCCGCTCCGCAGAGAACGAGGAGAAGGCAGGTCTCGCCTTCTTAGGCTACTCGAGCATTCTTAAGCTACCCTGGGCAGAAAGTCACAGAAAGAACCACCCCTCGCTGTTCCCAAACAACAGGAGGGACTTCCATGCCATCAGCCACGCACCAGCTATCCTTCTGCAGTCCACAGGAGTTCACACAGTCGCCCCGGTAACACAAAACCTGAGCCCCAACTTTCCAAACCCAAACCGACGCCCAGAACTAAATTTAAACTCTCCATCTTTTGCAATCCGAGCTGCAGTTGGCCCCACGTTGGGCGCCAAAATGTAATGGGTTGGGGCAGATCCCCTCCCCACCACAGGCAGAAATAACGACTCAGACAAACGGATTGCAAAAGTGATGAAAGTTTAAATAGAAAGCAGTGAATGTTACAGAAAACCCAAAGCGCAGTGACAAAGAAAGATCCCATCCCCACCTGAGGGTGCATGCAAAACCCCCAGGGCTCCTTCTTCCCCCTCCCTCTGCTGGGCTAGTCTCAGCTGGCCAGGCCTGAGACTGCCCATCCCCCTGTGGCCTTGGGCCCAATCAGGCCCATGGCCGGGAGATCTCTCCCCCAGTTACCAAGTCTCGGAGAGGGAAGGAAAGAGGAAGTGCCAGACTCCGCACTGGATCTTATAGTGGTGCAAAGAATTATGGTAGGAAATACACAATTTCCTGTGTCCATCCCTCTGGGCTGGACTTCTGGACACAGGAAGTGAATGCACCAGGGGGGCACCCAACTCAAACTACAACATGCCACCCCTGTATTTCATACCATAATCTTTGCACCCAAACACATCATCAGATCAGAAAACTTCTGATGACATGTCCGGCGAAGTCCATCTCTTCATCTGGGCGTCCACTCAACCAGTCTCTCATTCAGGCTCAAGCATCAGTCCATTCCAGTTGTTCTTCCTCATGTGATGGAACCTCCCAGCGCCGCAGTCCTTCTCCTGCCGTGTGAATTCCTTGTGGACTCCTTGGGGTTTAATAAACTAGAAAGGAAAGCACTCCAAAGAGACAAATCTCATGCTGTGTGGAGGAAAATGGAATTTTGAAGAGAAGAAGACGGCGTCCAGCTTTCCACGGGGGACGTTGGGGCTCCAACCGGCCCTCGTTGGTGGCCCGGCTTGGCTCCTCGGTGCTCCTCGGTTCTCCTGGGTCATCGGACGCTGGTGGAACCTCAGAGAGGGGGTCAATCCTGGGTCTGATCCTGGTCACCACCAGCGTTGGTCACCCGGCTGATGGGGCAACCTCAACGAGGGGGCCCGGTGGCCACCAGCTCGACCATGGGCGACGTGTCCTCGTCCTCCACATCCTCTGTCCTTCAGGGCAAAGGGAAGGCCGAGAACAGGATTTTTGGGGGGAAAAACCCCACATTTTTTCCTCTTTCCAGAGAAAATCCAACCAGGAGCAAGGTGCTGACCCACCGAGGTTCCCCGTGTGTCTCCAACAACCCCCGTCCTTGAACGCTTGGGGTTGGAAAGGACCTCCAAAGGTCATCCAATCCCACCTCCAATCCCACCCTGCTGCCCCAAAACTCCTCTTCTTTTTTGGCCTTTTAATGACTGGAATTGTTCCCCCCTCCTGGATAAAGGTGTTTTATTGAGCTCAGCTTTCCCCGAGAGGGCTGGAAGGGTCTTCTCGTTGCCCACCCCACGAAGCTCCTTTGAAGGTCATTTCTCCACGTCCATCCCACCCCAAGGGACAACCTCCACCACCCACCCACCTCCTTCCGACGAGTAAAACCGCTTCGGTTTGGAAACCCTTTGGCTTCCCACCTACGAAGCTGATGTTGAAAGACCCCCCCTGGGACGGAGCCCGACGCTTTCCCACCTCTCCCAGCGGCTCGTTACCAACAGCTAATTACCCCGCCTGTTAATTACTTGGGTGTTTCCTTCCTTAAGATGGATTTCCACCCTTCCAATGCCACCCACCGGCCTTCGCCCGTCGCCTCGACGCGATAGAAACAACCCGAGAACGCCCGGGTGACCTTTCGGGAGCCAACGCGGCGTCCGAACACCTCGTCCTTTAATTAACGAGGCGAGAAGAATAAATTAACTGACCGGGGTGGGGGCCGAGAGCTCCCAAAGCTTCCAGAAAAGTATAAACCAAAATTAACGAGCCGCTGAGATTCTCGATTGGTATTGCGTCTTCATCTGCGCTCGGCGAAGTCATTACCCAACCGCCCTCCCAACGACCTCGTTTGTTCCTCTACTAATCGACTCATTCACGCAGTTGATTATTATTAACTCATCAATGCGACTGATGATTATTAGTCGTCGATATTAGGGAGCCCAGGAGGGGCTGGAAAGGCTCCAGAGAAGGAGACTCCACAACCTCTCCGGGCAGCCTGGGCCAGGCTCTGGCACCCTCACACCAAACAAGTTTCTCCTCCCACTCGGACCCAACTTCCCCTCTCCCAGTTTGTGCCCACTGCCCCTCAGCCTGGCACTGGGAAGAGCCCGGCCCCTTCTGCTCCACCCCCACCCTGCAGATCTTTGGCACCAGCAGCAAGAGCCCCTCTCGGGCTTCTCTTCTCCAGCTCCACAGCCCCAGGGCTTCATTTCTGGTCATTCCTGACCCAGGATACTTTACTGAGGGTCTAGGGAATCTATTGTCCAGTGCAGCCCTCCTTACAGCAGTTTTTCCCCTTGTGTTCCCCCCTTGAAATCCCTAGGTGGCGGCTGTAGCTGATCAGCTCTTGAGCAACCTCCCCCCAGGTGAGAGCAGTTCCCGCCTGGGTGGGCCCCTCCTGCCCCCCTCCCAAGGCCAAAGCCCTTTGCAAACAATCCTGAATTGTTCCTTCCAGAGCCATCACTGCCCTCAGGTGATCCTGGAGCTGAATGGGGTAAAGTTTCAAAGGCTCAGGGAGGCCCTTTACCAGCCTTGTTGTACCATGCGATCAGGGTTGGCCTTTAACAGCATTGGGGAGGGTTGGTGTGGAATCAGCCCCGCCGTTCATGCATTAATTGAAGGCAAGCCGCTTTCTGCACACTCTCGGTTAATTGGTCTAATCCCGAAGTGGGGATAGCCACTGGATCCCCCCTTTCCAAAGGGTCCAGCCCTCCAGCCCAATATGCCGCTCGCTGAGTCAGAGACCAGGGTGCCCGCCTATCATCCACTGTCAGGAATACACCAGGACCCCAATATCCCTGCGCTTCATCCTCATTGAGTTTTATTCTGTCTCCCCCGGTGAGAGAGACTCTCCACACATACTCGGTCTCAGACTTTAGGGAGCCGGCTATATTTTTCTTGTAATTTTGCTAGTTCAGTTGCACTATAGGGTATTTCTTTAGTCACAACTTCTGGCCCATCCTCATTGATCCCATCATACAGGAACTCAGTTTTAATGAGTGGTCGAAGTTGAGGAGCAGTATTATCCCTATGCTTGAGCTTAGCTTCCTCCATTTCAGCCCACGGTAACGACAAGCCACTTCCTGAGCCACTAAGTCGTGCTCCTTGGCCATATTACTGTATCCACACTCACTCTCAAGGTCTTCCCAACGCAACTTAGACAGTTCTAGACGCAACTCTCGCTCCCTAATGAAAGCACCGCGCAACTGGCCCTGCAGACAGTACGCTGCTAACTCCGCTCACATCTGCTTTTCCTTCTCAGCACCCAGCTCAGCTTGCAAATTCTTAGCCAACTCCTCTAATACCTTATTTGAATCTCGCTCCGTTTGCTCCACTACACATTTATCTTTCTGCGCTGCCATCAGCGCTGCCCCTAAAATGGTACAAACTACAGCCTTTCCTTTTCCAGGTCTCAGCCTACTTTCTTTTGCCAAGTCCTTTATCCGTTCTGCAACAACTAAGGGAGAATGCCAGCTCAGCTCAGCCCAACCTTGTCCTTTGGACATTAGGCATGCTTTATAGTTTTTCAACACCTCTAACAAGGGGGAGCAGTCAAGGTCATGCTGAACCCGGGTAGCCATGACCATCCGCCAGAGGACTCGGGCTCGGCCGATTAAACGTCCTCCTTTCTCGATTCAGCCGATATCCCCTCTACGTTCCTCTTGCCCTCTGAAGAGAGGGGACGGTGTCCTGCTTGAAAGATGATGAAGCAAGTTGAGCAACCTTTGTCAAACACTTTGTGATTCCTTACAGTGCTCTGGGGCCTCCTGAGATAAGAACAGGAGTCACCCAGCTGAGGTCCCCCAGGAACAGCTCCAGGGGGGGTTGGGATGTCACTCCACGGCCTCCCTGGGCAGCCTGGCCCAGCTCTGTCACCCTCACCCGTTTCCACGGCCCCTCCTGGGGTCCAGCTCGAACCCTGCTGGCCACCAGGAACCCCAGGTCCCTTTCCCAGCAAAAACACACAGCAGATGATGGTTTCCAGCTTCAGGCTCGCCCAGTTCCCCCAGCTCTTGGGGCAGCCCCTCTCCAGTGCTCGGGACACGCAGCAGCCCCGGGCTCCGCAGGTGTCGGCCTCAGGGGACACCCACCAGACCAAACCAGTAAGGCACTCCAGCCCTGCCTCCACCCCAGCAGCACCCTCCTCTCCCAGGAGACCCGTGGAAGGGGCTTCCCACTCACCACTGAGCTCCCAGTCCCCACCAGTATGATACAGGCCCCAGGTCCTGCTGTCCCTCCCCAGTGCTCCGCGAGCCCTCCCAGTCCCCACCAGTATGATACAGCCCCCAGGTCCTGCTGTCCCTCCCCAGTGCTTCGCGAGCCCTCCCAGTCACTCCTCTCTGCCCCATTCTTCCCCAACATCCACTGGGATTCCCCAACCTTCCCAGTCTGCGCTCCAAGGCTTCCCGCGCCAGCCTCCCCACTCTGCCCCAGTGCTCCCAACACCTCCCACCAGCGCGGTCCCCACCTTTACAAGCTTCCTCCCAACACGCCAAGCTCCTGTCCCCCCCAGTCTGCCCCACTGCTGCCCAATACCGCAGACCAGTGCCTCCCTAGTCTGCCCCACTGCCCCCCAATACCGCAGACCAGTGCCTCCCCAGTCTGCCCCACTGCCCCCCAACACTGCAGACTGGTGCCTTCCCTTCCTCTTTTTCACCCCCTCCCCAGTGCTCCAGACCAGTGCCTCCCCAGTCTCTCCAGCCTTCCCCACAGCCCAGCCCACCGCCCCGGGTTGGCCCGGGCCCCGCTGCCCGCCCAGGCGCTCACTCACCCCCGAGTTGCATCCCACGTCGAGCCCCAGCAACGGGCGGGGGGCCGTGGGGAAGAGGGTCCGCAGGAGCCCTCCCGGCAGGAGCCGGAGGCGCCCCTCGGGCGGGTGGAACCGGGAGTAGCTGGGGAAGTTGCCGTAGGGAGCGGCGCCGGGCTCGGAGGCGGGAAAATCCCCCTGCATGGGCGCCGCCATTTTCTCCTCTGTCCCGCGCGCGCCGGGTGAAGATCGGGAGTTGAGCAGAAGCGTTCCGGGGAACAAACGTTCCGGGCGGGGGGACAGCGGGTGGCGGGGACGACGACAACACGACACCACCCACCCTTGTGGCCTCGGGGGGCTGGCGGGGACAAGGGACAGGGGTGGGGACCCGGGACAGGGGAGAGGAGGGGGACAGTGCGGGGACCGGGGACAGTCTGGGGGACCGAGGCCAGGGGACGACCCCAGGGACGCTGCCGCCCTCCCGCTGCCAGGGGCAGGAGGAGGGAGCGAGAGCAGCCCCGCGGGAGAAAACGCGAGCCCACAACGTGCGAGTGACAGCTCAGCAGGCACTGGCACCCTGGGCTGCACCCCCAGCAGCGTGGGCCGCAGGGGAGGGAGGCCCAGCCCCGTCCCGTGACAACGCTTGCCGTTCTCACCGCCGCGCTTCCTGCCGGTTTTTAGTAGGAATACAACGAAGCCCCATCTGCCAACGCCTGGCAGCTGACAGAAGGGTTCGCTCAGAGGGCATCAGTTAAAGAACGAAATAAACTTTTTAAATTGCATAATGGAAACCAAGCGTTTACTCGTTCTATATTCTAAAGCCAAGATATTTCCGCATCTAGACGCTGAAAAACCAATGCTTGTATCCAAAGAGCTACCACTGAAGTCATCACAGCTTTTGTGGAGCCGGTCTGTTCATTTCTAGCTGCCAAAGCACCTCCAGACCTTGGGGAGACACCTAGGCTTTTGGACCCTGCGAACCCCTCAGCCTAAAAGCAGAGGCAGAGCAGGAACATCTTATTGCCACAACACTCCATCTCTCACCACATCACCCCTCTGCAAGGAATGCAGCTCTTCTGCCCAGCTGCCTTTTCCCACCATGATCTTCCCATAATGGGCAGGAACACCCAAATCTCCCCCCTGAAACCCCATCTGCCAAGCACTCTGCTGTGCCATCGGGAACCTCCCAGAACCTCAGGGCTGGGACAGAGTTTTGCCCTGACCCAGGTTCTCCCTGCACAGACGCCTCTCGGTAGGTGGCCCAAAAGATTGCTCCCTTGCTGAGGCACAAGGAAACATTCAGTGATGTTTACTCACCCAAGAACCAGGTGCTTCCCAGGAAACGCACCCATGTCAGCAGTTTTCTCTCTTCCATTTCATTGCTCAGCAGCACAGAAACAGGCTCTTACTTCAAGAAAAAACCCTTCCTCTTAAGTATCAGGTCTTCGGACACCATAGAGGTGAAGAAGGGATCCTCCCGCCGGGGATGGCTCAGGGTACTCGCCTCGCTGGGCCAGGGGCATTCGCTCCCCCAGGCTCCCGACGGGCTCTAGGCGGGCAGGAGGAGATGGTGGCATTGCCCGAGAGAAAAACCACCACAACCAGGGTCTCGCACAAATCGCGGAGATCTTTATTGCAACGTTTCCCCCCTCAGGGATGACAGCGGCAGGGAAGGGAAGCGGTTTGCTGCCGGGGAAGGGGTCCGCGCTAACGGCGAGCACACCGCACCTTCCGGCGAGTCCCCGGGACGGGGCCGAGCCCCGCAGCCGCGGAGCTGGCAGGTTTACGAGCCTCGTTCGGTACACGGCACACGGGAACGAACTCAGCAAGTGTCTCCGGGCCGAGCTCTGAACGCGGGGAGCGCTGCGCACGGGGGCACCGGCTGTGAGCCCACGGGGACTGCTCCCGGTACGTTCGAGCTGGCGGGAAACCTCCGCCGTTCAACCGGAGCCGAGCTGCAGCGGTACACGGGCTGACACGCCCCGGGGGGGGCTCACTCCAGCCAGCCCCCGGGGACAGCCGCACTCTGCCTCCGCTGCCGGTGCGGTAAGAACCGGCCGCACAAACATACCTTCCCCGGTACCGGGAGCAGAACGAAAGCTGTCGAGCAGCACGTGGGGACGCCGCGGACACCCCCCCATCCCCCGGCCCCGCGGAGCACCCTCGGCAGCCTCCCGCAGCGCCCCCCCCCACCCCAGAGCAGAGCCCGACCCCCCCTGGCTCCAGCCTCCTGTCAGGAGCTGTCAGAGCCAGAAGGTCTCCCCTCAGCCTCCTTCTCTGCAGGCTGAACAAGCCCAGGGCCCTCAGCTGCTCCTCACCACCCTTGTGCTCCAGCCCCATTGCCTTTCTCCAGCCACACCAACTCCAGCTGGGCCAGTTTGTCGCTGCATCGGTACTGCTTTATTCTGGCAAACAGTGCGCAGAGATCTAGAGGAGAGCAGCTTTGCAACAAAGACCCTCAGATCTTCAACATCCTAACTGTGGTGAGACAAGGAGACCTCAGCAGGTACCCTCCTGCGCTGACCTGCTTGGTGAGGGTTTGTAGCAGGTTGGAACACGAGCAGCACAGACCTTGTTTTCCTTCAAAAACTAACGAGGTGCTGGCAGCCCCGCCGCGTCCCCTGCTCCCGCAGCTGCCAGCCGCAGCCTGGGTTTGCGGTGCAGCTGGATGTCAAAGAAACACAACCGCCCCTAGGCACCGGGCAGGGAGCGGCTGGTTAAAAACCACGGAGGCGGGAAGGAGGAAAAAAAAAAAAGTTCACTGTCTCCTTCGAGCCGGAATCGAACCAGCGACCTAAGGATTCCCGCGAGACGCGCCTCTACAGTCCTCCGCTCTACCAGCTGAGCTATCGAAGGGACGTGGTTGTGCGCCTTCCAGTACGGGGGAAGAACACAGCACGGGGTGCACAGTGCATGCGTGAGGAGGCAGCTCGGTCTCTAAGATACACAATGGAGCGAGGAGGGGCCTGTTCTCGGTGGGGCCAGTGGCGCAATGGATAACGCGTCTGACTACGGATCAGAAGATTGTAGGTTCGACTCCTGCCTGGCTCGTGTATTTTTTTTTCGCCCCTTTCGCATCACTGTTGGTTGTACACACGCGGAGGGGGCCTGTTTTTACCTGAGCTCGTCTCTTAACTCCTCTCAGCCCCATCTGGGGTTGTTGGATTATTCTATTGCAGTAAATCGCCGCCTAAGCGTAAACGTTTCAAGCGATCCAAACATGCACGCCATCAAACGCATTGGCCGTGCTGGCCCCATTAACACGCTCATAAATGACAGGCGGAAGAATTCCCCAGGCCCTAGGAGAGGCGGTGCGCGTTCATCACGGGCCTGGCACCGCACGGTTAGAGCTCCAAAGGGCACCGTGGGAGATTACAGGACGACAGGAGGGACCCTCACAGCTCCTTGAGCGCAAGCCCTGCAGGGAGCCGGGACACCTGCACATTCAGCTTCTCTCCTTCTAGCCAAAATGTCGAGTCTCCGGGCTCTTCGCGCTCCCCTGTAAAGTTGTCTCGGGGTTTTTGTTTCCCAGTCACATCGAAGCGCCAAAAAGCAGCCGAGCCAGGCAGGAGTCGAACCTACAATCTTCTGATCCGTAGTCAGACGCGTTATCCATTGCGCCACTGGCCCTTCACGCGCCCGTGGTCTGCCCCGCCGCCCGCTCAGCAAAGGCCTCTCCCGCCGCAGGCCCCGCTGGCGCGTGCGCTGTGCACAGCGCCTTCGTTTTCCTTTGGGGCTGGGAGCAGAAGGGTAATAAGTCAAAGCTTCTCCATCACACTAGTGTCCTTTTCTAATCGCTAAGTCTCTCTCCCTTATTCCCTTTCTCTTCCCCTTTGGGGAGGGAGGGGGCTTAACAGAGAACATCTGTTATAGGTCTAAGGGGCTGCCCTGACCCTAAACCGTGACACTGTTATAGGCCTAGTGGACAGCCTGACCCTAAACTTCGACAAAGATTTGGGATAATACATAGAAAACTTTCAGAATACATTCAGATAATACAATTAGCCACTTCAGAGTTGTCTTATTGGTGATAATATGCATACTAATTAAATTGATTAAGAAAACATGTGATCTTATAAGAGGGCCAGGTCAAGACTAAATTTTTCAAATGAAAATACATTAAATATGTTATACAATTGCACAACATCGATACTAATTGAGTAATATATTCTAAATATCCAGTGTCAACTAGGGTAATTTATTGATTTTTAAATTAGACTGGTTATAAATGGTCTGATATGGGTTTAGTGCCTAATTTATTGATTTATGGTGCCTAATTTTCTGCAACTAAGTATGAGCACTTTGGACTATAGTTTTTAAGTAATATAGTTAATGCGTGCTAATTAGCTTAAATAATCTATACCCTAAATTTCTGAGGCATGTCCTTATTCTCTTACAATCAATTAATCTGTAAATACCATTAAGTCAAATAAAAAATTGTATTGGGTCAGACTGAGATGGAGTTAATTTTCCCCATATCAGCCCTACCAGTGCTGTGCTTTGCATTGAGAGCTGGAAAGGTGCTGATAATGCATCCGTGTTGTGGCTACTACTGAGCAGGGCTCACACAGCACCAAGGCTATTTCTCCAACATTCCCCCTGCAGTGGGATGGAGTGGACAAGATCTTGGGAGGGGACAGCTGACCCAAAGTGACCAAAGGGATATTCCATATTATATGGCATCAGCTTAACAGTAAAACTGAGAAAAAAAGAGGAGGAAAGGGGCATCTGCTTGTGCTCCAGAGCAACTGATACGTGTTTGGAACCCTGCTTCCCAAAAAGGGGCCAGGCATTGCCTGATGATGGGAAGTAGAGAAAAAATCCTTGTTTTCTTTTGCTTCTGTGTGCAGCCTTACTTTGCTTTTCATTAAACTGCTTTGGTCTTAACCCACGAGTTTCATCTTATTTTCTTCCCCCTGGTCCAGCTGACAGGAGGAAGGGGAGAGTGACGTTTTTTTGGTGGGCACCTGGCATCCAGCCAAGGTAAAACCACCACAGAAACATAACAAAGCACCTAGAAAATTTTCCAACAGTCATAAGTATATATGAAATGTAACTTTGCTGTAATAAACCTATATGTGGAAAAGGACAAAAATTGCTTAAGAAATTAAAAATTGCTTTTCTTACAGAAGCTTTTTCCAAGTCACAGGGGTGTCGACCTTCACATCTGGTTCCAATTGCCCCTCTGATGGTTTCGCTTGAGAAGGACCCTCTCTCTCATCCATCACTGGGTGAAATGGGCTATATGGGTGTCACGGTTTAGGGACAGGGTGGCCCCTTATACCTATAACAGATGCTCTCTGTTAACCCCCCTCCCTCCCCAAAGGGGAAGAGGAAAGGAATAAGGGAGAGAGACTTACCACCCTCCTTCCTTTCGCTTTTTACGGGCCCCACGCCGCCGTTTTCCCGGTAACGCCCCACAACCGGCTCCCGGGGAGGGCGGGTGACGGCAGACGAACGAAACCGCTCCGCTCCGTTCCGTCTCCTCCGCAAAGGCCCCCGGAGCGGCCCCGAGGCCGCGGGCCCCGTCCCACACCGGCCGCCGCCATCTTGTTTTACGGCGCCGCGGCCGCCGCGGCTCAAGATGGCGGCGGCCGCTCCAAAAGACCTTCGAGGCCCCGGGGACTGTAGGGGCCTATAGGGGCCTATAGATATCTGGGGACAGCTGTAGAGACCTCTAGGCCCCTATAGGGACCTCTAGGGGCCTATAGATACGTGGGGACAGCTATAGAGGCCTCTAGGCCCCTATAGGCACCTATGGACACCCACAGACACCTATAGATAGAGATAGGCACCCAGAGATATGTATGGACACCTATAGATACCTACAGGCACCTATAGATAGGTATAGGCCCCTACTGATACCTATAGTAGCTTATAGGTGCGTATAGGCGCGTACAGATACATATGGATGATACATATAGATGCCTATAGGCGCTTATGTGTAGACACCTCGAGATACCTATAGATGCTTAGATATACCCATAGGCAGCTATAGATACATGTGGACAGCTACAGATACCTATAGACACCTATAGGTCCCTATAGGCACCCATACACACATATAGGCACTTGTATATACCTACAGATACCTATAGATACATAGAGACACCCCTAGATATGGACACTTATAGGCTCCTATGGTCACCTATAGATCCCTATAGGCACCTATACCTCCCTATTGGCACCTATACCGACATATAGGCACCTATAAATACCCATAGACACCTATAGGTTCCTAAAGGCACCTATAGGCACCTGTAAATACATATAGATACCCACAGACGCCTATAGATGCATAAGACACCTACAGATATAGACACCTACGGGCACGTACAGGCACCTATAGAGATCCACAGACAGCTATAGGTCCCTATACACACATATAGGCACCTATAAATACATATAGATACCTACAGATGCCTATAGGTACATAGAGACACCTATAGATACAGGCACCTAAAGATGCCTATAGACACCTCCAGGTACCTATAGATACCTAAAGGTGCCTATAGACATCTCCAGGCACCTATGAGATACCCATAGACACCTCCAGACACCTATAGACACCTACAGGCACCTATAGATACCTCCAGACACCTATAGATACAGGTACCTAAAGGTGCCTATAGACACCTAGAGACACCTCCAGGCACCTATAGACACCTAGAGACACCTCTAGATACCTCCAGGCACCTATAGATACAGGTACCTAAAGGTGCCTATATACACCTCCAGACACCTATAGATGCCTAGAGACACCTCTAGACACCTACAGGCACCTATAGATACCTAGAGACACCTATAGGAACCTATAGGCACCTATAGATACAGGTACCTAAAGGTGCCTATAGACACCTATAGACACCTCCAGGCACCTACAGATACCTCCGGACACCTCCAGGCACCTATAGAATGGGTTGGGATGGACCCTATAGAAAAAAGGAAAAAAAAAATTTAAAAAAAAAAAAATTAAAAAAAAATCTCCCACAGCCACTATATACAGAACGGGTATCATTACTGCTGTATGCTGTGGAGAGGGGACTCCATGTATGGGAAAGATTGAGCTACAAGAATGTTTTGGAAAATGAAGAGTTATTTCGCAATAGGCCATGACATCTCCCTTGGAGAAAACTTGCCCAGATTCTGCAGATTACTTTTCAGATGGAAGAGGCACAATGTCTGATTGCAATATACTCTCAGATAAAGTCAAATTTGACCTGATCTAGAAACTTCTCCTCCCCAAGGAGCCAACACTGAACAAAGGCATCTATCTTCCTTTAAACTAACCTTTATATTCAAGTGCAGGTGTAATCGATAACGTCGGTGTAGTCTCCATTGTAAAACAGAGCCCATTGAATGCCAAAAAGCTGAGCAAAACTCCCCGGTGCTGTGCTATCAACAGCTGAAGAGATGGCTGGCTTTGCACAACACAAATAGGAGGAAAGGGATGAAATGAAAGGAAATTCAGGCTTAATATTAGAACCTGCTGACAGCGAGATGTATTAAGTTATAGAGCAGCCTACAAATGCAACAGGAAACCCATTTTGGAACACACAGGCCTAGAAAAAAAATAATAGGGAATGGAGGAAATGTTACAGGGGAGAACTGTGCAATGATAGGAAGAGAGGCATCAAGGTGATCTATCTACATCTTTCCCATTCTTCCCTACCATGTTCCTGCAGCAATCCTGGAGTTTCTACCGCTTGCGGAATTTTCTTGCACGTAATCAAAACAAGGCTATTCTGACAGAGGCCGTAAAAATCTCTGATGGCCATAAGGGGCAAAACCAAGGAGACGTAATGTCAAGCAAGGGTAGATTTCAGTAACTACACTAAGTTGCTGGACCAGAGCTTCAATGTGCATGAGCCCACATTTACAAGTCTCTAACAGAGGTTAAGTGCCTTATAAGGATCCCACTCCTGACTCTTCTTGCGTTTAGAAATGTAGGCACATTAATCCAGGGCATGGTCTATGTTTGCATTATCAAAGCCTGTAGCAAGGATCAATCCCAGATAGCACGAGTCTTGTTAGCAACGCTCCAAACTCCTGTGATTCTTTTCTACTTCTTCTTTTGCTTGTCTGCAAGTGCTTTTAAAACCACTCCCATCTATCCATCATTTTTGGGAGACAAGCATTAGCAAACCCATGTGAAGATACTTCTTTTGAAGGTATTAACAAAACCTCACACGTAGGAAAATCTAATTTTTGCACTGGCTCTGAAAGCATTTTGCCAGGATGCTGATAGGTTTGTCACACTCCCTGACTTACCAGACAAAGCAATCAAGCGAATAACCCATCCCACACACATGTTTAAACAGACCTTACACACTTGCTGTGTGCATTCTCCAGGGGACCTTTAGATTCTGTTTTGTACATGGTGCAGCATCGTCTGCACTTCAGTGGTGTGAAATAAAAAGGTTAGTGCCATGGCAAAAGTTCCAAACACAGAATATAAGGCTCGAAATGCATAAATAATTAAACAGTGTGCATTTAAAACATGAGCCATTAAAAACAGCCTTTCCCCTTCACGGGATACCTGGTCTTTATAGCGGACAAGAGTCACCTCTAGAGACTTATAGTGTTGCTCTTTCTTGCAAGCTCTTGGTCAATGCCTCCATCTCTGGCCAGGGATGCCAACTGACTGGCTTCTCTCCCATCCACATCGATGGTATTGTCCCCATTATCCCAGCATTGGAGCAGCCAGGTGGTAAGTGGCTCACAGCTATAGTCCTTTCTCACATTTCACAACTGCATCATAGATAAAGATTGCCGATTACCTCTGCATCTGACAACTCCTCCTCCAATGGATTTGCTTTAGAAGGACCCACTCCCTTATTATCCAACCCTGGACGTTCTGTTATTGTTAGATATTTTTTCACAGTCACAGGGGCTTCAGACTTCACATCTGTTTCCGACTCCCCTTCCAATGGTTCCACTTGAAGAACCCTCTCCCTCTTCTATCACTGGGCGAAATGAGATATATGGGCAATACACCTGGGGTTTTTTTGTTTCTTTCTCCTTATAGGGGTAACTTGTACCTGTGCAAATTGAGTGGTAGTAGCCACCGTAGCTTTCAGTGTAGCTGCAGTGTTTGTTACCAGAGTTGGAGTAGTTGCAGTGCTTTGTGGGAGTTAGAATAGCAGCAGTGCTCGTTGCCAGAGTTGAAGCAGCAGCAGTGTTTGTTGTGAGGGCTTGTGGGGTGTGAATAATTGTGGTGTATGTTACACGTGTCATAAAACCTCGTGAGGTTCTCAGCAGAGGCTGAGTAACTGCAGTGCCTGTTGCCAAAGCGGCACACGCTCTATGAGTTGAGATGGCTGCCTCACATGTACACCCACACTGATGGTTAATATGACACCACACAAGAGAGAGAATGAAGAGAATCAAGAGAATCAACAGTAAATTCAATAATAATGACAATAATAAAAATAACATGATATTTTGATTGTAATAACCATATTCAAGATCCTCACAATTTAATGGAATCCCAAAATCTAGGGGAGTCAGATTAACATAATGAGGAGAAGTATAACTTCCTGAGGTAAAATTGAAAGTATACTTAATAACAAAATTCACTATGTGACACACATAGTACATAGATGCATTCACTGCCCAGTTTATCACAGCATGGATCAGTGGTAAACACCACAACAAAGTGGCAGATTTTGCTAAATACCCAGAATGTATAGCTTTCAAATAAACATTAAGAATAAGTAAACAATAACACAACGCATACAGTAGGTCAGGCGACATTACGACACTTAACTCTGAAGCAAACTCTAAAAAGACACAATATAATTTTCTCTCATCAACGACATGATGTAAGCAGTCTGTTTTAATTTTCAACCCTTAAAGACTCTCAGAGAAAAACATCTAATATTCTCTCAACTGTGCAAAACAGAACTCAAACTATTCAGGCAATCTATCAGAGCTCAGGTTAGGCCCATGTTAGACACCAATAAATCTGTTAAGAGTTAGGGCTGGGCCAGCCTCTAGATGAATGATAGATGCTCTCTATTATCGCCTCTTGTTGGGGTTTTGGGAGTTCTTTTGTTTTCCTGGGGAATTTTTCCATACTTGTTAGTAGGTGATAAACTGCTTCTCTCTCCCTTATTCCTTTTCTCTTCCCCTTTGGGGAGGGAGGGGGATTAACAGAGAGCATCTGTTATAGGTCTAAGGGGCTGCCCTGACCCTAAACCGTGGCAGAAGCAAAGATAAGAGTTTGTCCAGAACACTTTCAGTAATGCAGATGGACCCAAGGAGCACATAAATGCAGTTTTACCTTTAAACAAGCTTTTTTTTTTCTTTTTAAAATCAACTTTGTTGGAACAGCTTCCCCTTACAGTATGAGCCTTGCTCTTAGCCTGGAGGACTCCAAGAAGTGAGCACGTACTATGCTCCAAGACACTCTACAGAAGGAATGAAAAAGGGAATTATTTTCTCTAACAAATTGAAAAATCAGTGAAGAAGAAAATAATTCCTCTGCATTAGAGCTCCAAGTGCAAGAAACATCATTAAGTCTCCGCCCCTGCAAACATTTAAGAAAGGTTCAAAGACAGTTAAGCCATTGGACCAATTTTACTTACTTTGGTTCATTTGCTGTATTTTAAGACAATCCCATCAGCAAAGAAGAGGATTTCAAGAGTGCTTACATTCAGTCACAGTAGTCACAGGTTGCATATTCTGTAAATGGGGTGTTTCACCTAAAACTGGGTTTTCTAATGCCCTCCAATCACTAGAAAGTTACACAGTGCAGAGGTAAAACTACTCCCAGTAGAATCCACTCGATCCATGCCACACGCAAGCAATACATGATTTACCATGTCCCATATCCACACGTCTATCACACCAGAGGTGCTGGGCCAGATCCATTCAAGTGACTCACAACAAATCCAAACACTGTTCCATTTTCCCAGCACTCCACCTTCCACCCATTCAAACACTGTTCCATTTTCCCAGCACTCCACCATCAGCAGAGTCTCCCTGAAGAACATTTCCACGCAGACAGACGAAGGGGAATCAGATCACTGACTGGCTTTTGGTTTCAAGTTGGTGTGGATTTTAAATTACAGAATGTAATTTCTGATGGAGGCACAACATGCTTAATCTACTCATATTAATTTGTAAAGTACACAGAAAGCGGACAAAACTGAGGTCTTGAAACCACACTCACTTAAAGCACACGGTGTAAGGCATGGGGCTTATTACAGGCTTTTTAAAAAATGAGACTTGAGTTTCTTTCAAAAGACTGGAACAATTTGTATATGTTCTCTCACCTGCTCTCCTCAGCAACCTAAAACTTATCAGTACCTTAACAGTAGAAAGATAACAGTTAACAGCTTGAAATTGAGTCTGTGCAGTCACAAAGAAAAACAAAAACAAAAACAAACCACAAAAGATGCAGTTGTTAAATACCACAATCCTTATTAATTTAAGCCAAAATGGACTCCTGAAAGTTCAGCTGAAAAGAATCACGGAATCATTTAGGTTGGAAAAGACCCTTGGGATCATCATGTCCAACATTAGCCCTACTCTACAAGTTCACGCCTAGACCATTTCCCCCAACACGACATCTAAGTGATGCTTAAACGCATCCAGGGATGGTGACTCAACCCCCTCCCTGGGCAGCCCATTCCAATATCTCACCACTCTTTCTGTGAAGAATTTTTTCCTAGTGTCCAGGATGGTGTCTTAAGCTATGGCATAGGTGAGTTTGGATAGGCCACATGTCCATTCTCTTCGAGATACATTGCCACACATGTTAGACAGATGAAACAAAAAGTGGAGCTTCCAAACCCCCTTGCTTTCTAATGCTCCTCACCAAGGCGGGAGGCTACGTGCGACTGGGTAAGGATTCTGAGATAAATACCCAATAACAATGGAGTTGTTATTAAGCAGGCATTCTTTATTGCCGTGCTGGGCAGCACTGGGAATTGTTCCACCATGAGTGCTCCAATGAATTAGCAAAACACACAAGCTTATATACAAAAAAACCTGTACATATACATCACATTTCCTGGAAAGGGCAATCTTATGCTAATAGGTTCCCAGAATTCATTAACATAGCCCGAGCATGCATAATAAAATTAGGGTTAGGGTCTTTTCCCCCTCCGGTGGTCATTCATAGTCTTCCTCACACTATCCCCTAGTTGAACATTGGACTTTCTTTGCCCATACATGGTCATGGAGTTAGCTCATCCATCCTTTGACCCTGGAATGCTTCAAGAAGGTCAGTTTAAATTAGTTTTCAGGTGCTTATCTTAACACTGGTGTCCTCTTCTGCGCTTATCTTGACATCTTGAATCCCTGATATCAGGGGTACTCTGGCTTAACAAACCATCTCAAGGCCTGTTTGATTATTGCCAGGCGAGAGGTTGAATGTTTTGAAACATCTCATTATCAACTCTACCCAACAGATGACTATACTATACAAGTGAGGCTAAGAAAAGAATACAAGGCTAAAAAGATATAAAATGTCTGTGTATCAACCAGGGGATGACCAGGGATATCAAGCCTTTCACAGAGACAGTTTTAGCAGGCTCCAAACTGGACACACCACTGGCTAAAGCTGAGCCAATCAATGATTCTGGTGGAACCTCTGTGACTACATATTTAAGAAAGAATATAAAAATGCTGTGCAGCATCTGTGAGAGAAAGGAATGAGAAAAATATGCGAGAAACAACCCTTCAGACACGAAGGTTAGTGAAAAAGAAAGGGAAAAAGGTGCTCCATGCACTGGAGTAGAGATTCCCCTGCAGATAATGGAGAAGAGAACCACAGTGGAGTAGGTATCCACCCTGCAGCCCATGTAGGACTACATACCGGAGCAAGTAGATGTGCTGTGAAGGAAGCTGTAACCCATGGAATGCCCACACAGGAGCAGGTTTTCTTTCAGAAACTGCAGCCCTTGGGGGACTGCCGCGTTAAGGGTAAGAGCGTGATGAGAGGAATATATAGAGCACCTGGCAACAGCTATGCAGAAGTTTAAAGAAATCTGTATTTTTGATGTCTTTTACCATTTTTTTCAGATTGTGTGGATGCTGAAAAGCTGCTAGCAGAGGGATTTTTCTCAGGTTCTCACAATATTCAGTGAGAATCCTGCCTTTCTCACCAGTGTTATGAAAAACAGTAGGATGATTTTTGTAAGCTAGACCAACACCTGGTGTTTTGCTAAGTTCTGTTTATGGTACTGTGGAATGATGACTGGGGATGATTTTAAAAACTAAAATCATATTAAAGTTGCAGCATCGTTCACATATAAGGGCATACAGATGAGCAGCGTTAGGCTCGTTGTCTGAAGTTTCTTCGGTGGTAAGACCTGAGTGAAGTCAGTGACCCTCATAAGAGATGCTTGCATTGCCTAATTTACAACCAACCAAAAAAAAGAAATAAAGAGGAGGAGGTGAGAGGGGGGAAAAGGGGGGGAAGGGAGGGGGGGGAAAGGGAGGGGAGGGGAGGAAAAAAGAAAAAAGAAAGAGGAAAGAAGAAAAAAGAAAAACACAATAGTTAAAAGAAAAAATGCTACAAGTTAATGTTAAAAACAATAAAACCTAAAATCTGATATTAAACTGAAAATAAGTTTAAAAATAAAACCTAAGATTAAAAAAATGCTAACATGAAATTAAAGACCTAGCATGAAGGCAAAAAATGTTAAAATGTAATAGTAAAAATAAAAAAGATGAAACCTAAGTTTAAGAACAAAAGAAGAAACCTAAGATTTAAAAAAAATGTTAAACATAACACTAAATACAAAAGAAACTTAAACCTAATAATAAAACTAAAACCGGTAAATAATAAGAACAACAAAGCAGCTAAAACTTTGTATTAATAACCACAAAACTAACACATAATATGACAATGAAAAAACACTAATACTTATTAAAAAACAAGATATAAACTAATATTAAAAACCAAAACAGAGAAAACGTAATCATAAATATGAAAAAAAGTCAACCTACGATTAAAAAACAATATAATCTGAAAGAATAAATAAGCAAAAAACTAATATTAAACCCAAAGGAAAGTAAAATACTAAAAAGAAAAGGAAATAAAACCTAATAGTCAAAAAAGAAGCTAAAGCCTAATATTAAAAACAAACAGCTATTACGTAAGATTAAAACCAGAAAAGCTATAATCTATTATTGACAACAAGAAAATCTGAAATGTGATATTAATAAAAAGTTACGTCCTAATATCAAAACCAAGACAAGATCAAAGAAATATTAAATAAACTATAAACCATTACTATATATAAAAATCTGAAATCTAATGTTAAACACAATAAAGCGCTAAAACCTTATATTAAGAACCAGAAAAGCAACAGCTTCTATTACAAACAAAAAAGCTAAAACCTAATATTCAAAATAAAGGAATATAAAAACTAAGGTTAAAAACAATATGCTAAAAATTAATATGAAAAAAAGAAGCTAAAAGCAAAGATTAAAACCAAATATCAAAAAGAAAAGAAGCTAAACATAGTATTAGAAACAGGACAAGCTCACACCTAAGATTAAAAACAAGGTGTACCACATAAAAAGCCAAAACCTACTATTAAAAAACCAGACCATAACACCTAATATTAAAAGCAAAACAAGCTAAAACCTAACAGTAATGCCAAAAAAAGGTAGAACCTAAGATTCTAAAACTTCTAGCTAGAACCTGTGTCCTGGTTGGAGTGAGAACAGAACTAATTCTGTTCAGTAATTTTCCTTTTCAGCTCAGGTCTTCTAATTAACTGCACTTTCTGAAGGTAGCAGCCTGTTCCGAGATGTCACTGTTGATGCTGCGGTGCAGGATCTGGGGGAGTCCCAGACTGGGCCCCGTGGGCAGCAGACGGGAGCTGCGTGTAAAAACCTCCCCCAGCCCTCGGGCTCCCTGGTAGATCTGAGGTGGCTTCAACGAGCTTTCTAAGGTTCAGAAGCCATGTAACTGCCCCATGCAGGCCGTGCAGTGTCCCCATCCACTGCAGGTGACACTCTCTCGACAGCACCGTGTTCACCGTGCTTGGCCTCTGCTTCCAGTTGGCATTTAAAAAAAAACCCCAACAAACCACAAACCCACAGTGAGAGTCTTGAATTCTCAGGCCCCTTCTGCCCCGGGTCCAGCCCAAGCCTCCCCTGCTCCTTCTCCTCCCACCGATGCAGTCTTTTCTTCTCCCTCGCAGCGATGTCACTGTCTGTCTGTGCCTTGGCCGGTCCGACATCTCCCCGCATCCCTGGGCTCCTCTTGCACCCGGCCTTAGGAACTTGACCTACTTCCCACATCTGTGCCCTCCTTGTCTTGAGCCCCAGGCCAGTTCCCAGCTTGCGACGCAGCCAAGCCGGTTCCTGCCGCGTTCCCTACTGGGATGGCTGGGGCTGGGCGCTGTTTGTGCCATTCCTTTGGAGAGCGGCCGCTTTCCTCGACCCCTTTCACTCCCGACCTGCCTCCCAGGACATCTCGCTCGCCCCTGCCCCGAGTGTCTCGGGGCCCCTTGCTCTCCTTGCCCCACATCCCTGCGGGAGGCTTGGGAGCTCGCTTGCCCCGCGCTCCGGCTCGGCCGACTCTCCTCCCACCTTCATGGTTCCGACCGGTCCCCGGCAGCCCATAGTCACCTGCCCCTGCCCCTTCCTCTCCCAGTAGAACCAGTTAACCCGGCCCAAAGCGGTGACGACCGGGGGCTGCCGTGGTTAAAGCCACCTCTGGAGCTTCACTGGCACCGGCACATTCCCGGCTGCTCTCGCCCACCCCCAGCAGTTTGCAGTTCACCGAGTGAAGAGGGTTTTGTTTTTCTCTTTCAATCCGGCGCAGGATTCGGCCCCGTTACGGCCGGACCAGCAGGAATGGAGTCACTGGTGTTTCCCCTCACGAAACACTGAGATCCTGATGCTTTCTGGCTACGCAAACACCAGTTAAGGGCTCCTACAAAGCCAGGAGGCAGCCTGGCAATGGTGGGAAGAGCTGGGTGTCAGCAGAGATGCTCCCACAGGCTCCCCACGCTGACCTCCAGGACGTGTCTCCTCCTGAACATGTCTCTGGGTCACCAGGAAGCATCCTGAGCTCCCCATGCGGCGGTCCTGTGCTGGGGGCTGGCTGAGCAGCTCCCAGGGGTGGTCCAGGTGGGTCAAAGAGGCTCTGGGAATGGTCTCTTAAGCCTGACCCTCCTTTCCCTGGGTCCTGGGAGGCTGGAGGCAGGACAGGGAGGGTAGGATTCATCTGGCCAGCTGTAGATGGGGACAACCAGCACCTGCAGCTCGGCTGCAGCCACAGTCAGAGGGAGCCAGACCCTGTCATGGTGCAGGACACGAGTCAGCCGAGCACTGACCAGGGAGAAGGAGAGAGTCAGACTCGTCTTCTAAGTGACAAGTGTGGTGAGGAGCTGCTGAGGGACCTGAGCTTGTTGAGCCTGGAGAGAAGGAGGCTGAGGGGAGACCTTCTGGCTCTGACAGCGTCTGGGAGAACGTCCAGAACATCCTAAACAAGCAGAACGGCCCCTTCGTGCCCAAGTAAGTGCCGTCCGGGCCGGGTTACTGGTGGTTTTGGGGCTCCCCCCTCCATGGTTTGGGTGGACCCTTTGGGCAGCCAACAGGCTGAGCTCGTCTGTGAATTGCTCGTGAAGACCTAAAGAAAACTTCCAAGGCAATCTTTCTCCTCCTTTTCCCTTTGGACATGGAGGAGTGGCCTCCAGATGGCTTCTGGAGCTCCAGGTGCTGGTGGGAAGAGGGTGGGTAGGACATCACCTCGGGAGGGGTCGGGACTGTGCACTGGGGGGGGTTGGGGGTGGCTTTTTTCATTGCTGGTGCTCCCAAGAGCCTCTGGCTTTTAAAGAGCTGCACGAGCTCGGGTGGCCATCCCAGAGCTGCGATGGGCAGATCGGGAACAAGGACACTCTTAGGTCTCCCAAGCTCCTCCTATAGCTGTAGGAAATTGTTCCTATAGAGAGTCACGGGGGGAACTGAGGTACAGGGGAACAGCCTGACCACGGCAGGGAGCAGCAGTGCCCAGGCGGCTGCCACCTCCTGCATGGATCTGCTCAGGATTTATCCCTCTTGGAAACACTTTTCCCTACAAAACGAGGCAGGTTTCCTGGGACTCTTCCCTGCAGGTCGACACCATTGGCCCAGTTACATCCTAGCCTCATGAGAGTGGGCGGTCAGGACCTGGCCCTGACACTAACTATCTTTTCCTTGGCCGCAGGACCCGCATCCCAGCGGTTGCCGTGAGGGGTTCCTCCATCCCCAAGCCCTCCTCGGTCTCCAAAGCAGCCCCACTGAAGCGAAGGCGACAGGAGAGGTGAGACAACCACCAGCACCCGTCTGCGCTTCCCTCTGGGTACTGAACCTCCGTCCCTGCAGCTCCACCTCGCCCCTGACACCTGGGGACGATGTGGGGCCTCCTTGGGTTAAGATGGCCCCTCTCGCTTCCCCAGCACCACTTGCCCCTCCCGGAGTGGCCCCCAGAACCACATCCCCCAGGTCCCGAGCAGCAGCCAGAGATCTGTGCAGCCTTCCCACCTCCCAGGTGAGCCCTGTGCCCGGCCAGGCGCCCGGGGAGCCAGCCGACGGGTCTGGTGCCAGCCCCATTCCACTTCAGGGTGTGAAATGCCTGGACGGGGGAGGTTTGGTGCCGGTGGAAGATGCTGTTTGGGGTTTGCTGCAGCTACAGCCTCGGGGAAGGGCCGTGGGGACCTGGGGAAGGGTAGAGGGGAGAAGGAGCTGGCAGTGCCGGGATCGCCATCAGGGGAGATCTGGGTTTGCTGCTTTTCCCCAGGAGCTGCCTCATCCCCTCCTCTCCTCTTTCCATTCTCAGGACATCCATCAGGCCCTCTCAGCTGGAAGGGCAGCAAGAGGACCACCAGAACCTTGCCAGCCCCCAGCAGCGGCCTCCCTGCTTCCACCCCCCAGCCAATGAAGCTTTTATGCTGACGGCTCCACCATCCCCGATCCCTCCCAACCCATGTGTCAAACTTCTCCCTCTCCCCTTCCCCTCCCCAGACCCCTCCAACCCTTCTGCCCCTCAGTCACCCCCAGCCCAGGAAGGGCAGAGGCAGTGGCAGCAGGGCCAGGTGTCCTGGGAAGAGGACAGGGACAGTGCCCGGCTGTGTCGGGGAGGAGTCAGGAAGGCCAAGGTGTGTCTGGAGCTGAACTTGGCCAGGGATGCAAAGAATGAGAATCAGGGATTGGACAGGGACATCAGCCAGAAAAGGTAGGTCAGAGGAAGTGTTTCCCCCTGATAAGCAAGACTGTCAAGCAGGTGACAAGGGGCAAGGATAAAGCTGAGGGACTCAGCAACTTCTTTGCCTTAGTCCTCACTGGCAAACTCTCTCCCTACAGCCTCTGACTGGATGAACCAGAAGATTTGGACTGGGGGAGCTGATCTACTGAAGGGATGAAATATCATCCCAAGAGACCTGGAGAAGCTTGAGATGTGGGCTCTTGTTAACCTCCTGAGGTTCAAAGAGACCAAGAGCAAGGTCCTGCACCTGGGCCAAGGCAACCCCGGGTATCAGCACAGGCTGGGGGATGAAGGGCTTGAGAGCAGCCCTGTGGAGAAGGCTTTGGGGGTGCTGGTAGATGAAAATCAGGTTAAGGCCCCTCTACTCTCTTCTAGTGAGATGCCACCTGGAGTGTCCAGCTCTGGAGTCCCCAGCACAAGAAAGACATTGACCTCTTGGAGCAGGTGCAGAGGGGAAACACAAAAATGATCCTCTGCTGGGAGGCCAGGCTGGGAGACTTGGAGGTGTTCAGCCTGGAGAAGAGAAGGATCTGAGGAGACCTTCTTGTGGACTTTCTGTACTTCAAGGGACCTGTCAGAAAGATGGGGAGGAACTTTTTAGCAAGGCCTGTTGGGACAGCACAGTGACAAGCGGTTTTAGACTAAAAGAGGGAGATTTAAACTGGAAAGAAGGAAGACATTTTTGATGCTGAGGGTGGTGAGACCTTGGCCCAGGTTGCTCAGAGATGTGGTCTCTGGAAACATTCCAGGTCAGGTTCAACAGGACTCTGAGGGAGATGCCGTAGTGGAAGATGTCTCTGCAGAGTGTATGGGGGTTGGACTAGATGACCTTGAAAGGTCCCTCCCTACACAGACCAGAAGATTGCCTGTTGCCCAGGTTAAGGGCAACCTTTCTTCATAGAATCATAGAATGATAGAGGTTGGAAAAGTCCTTCAGGATAGAGTCCGCCAAATAACCCTACCCTACATATCCACTGCCAAACTATGTCTTTAAGCACCAACTCTCGATGACTTTAGAACAAGTGAGGGGATGGAGATTCAACCACTTTCTGGGCAGCTTGTTCCAGACCTTGCCATCATTTTTGGTAAAAAATTTCATCCTAGTGTGCAAACTAAACCTGCCCTGAGGCAACTTGAGGCCATTTCCTCTTGTATTATCACTTTTGCCTTGGGAGAGGAGATGTGCACTCGTCGCTGATTATACTGGAAGTGGAGAGATGCAGCAACACACAAATTCAGCAAGAGCAGGCAAAACAAGCAACTTTATTAAATTATAACCCTGTTTTATATACCCCAGCCCCATGGGGCAATTGGTCAGTGATCACCCATCTCCTAGGGTGATTGGCTAAAGTTCTACAACAACTATTTCAAAATATTTTTC
>WUAM01010289.1:0-17476 GCA_024336885.1 Actenoides hombroni | reverse complement strand
AAGCAAATTTTGATCTTAATTCCAGATAATAGGAATATAAACCTAGGTAGGCAAGGAAACATTGAATATTCTAACTCGGACTATGAACTGATAAAAGAATTGGGGGGGACAGGTTCTCTCTGGAAGTTGGGCTCAGTTAGAGGATGGCAGGATAGTAGTCCCTGCCAAATTAGTGTGGGGAGCTGTGAGGGAGGAACATAGCAAGACTCACTGGGGAGCAGGTCCAGTATATAAATTTCTGAATGAGAGATTGGTCAGAAAGAATTTATATACAGCAGTCAGGCAGGTAACACAACAATGTGAAATATGTTTGAAAATAATCCCAATATCAGTAATTGAATACAGTTGGGGCAGATTGGAAAGGGGAATGCTCTGGGGGACCCCTGGCAGATCGATTTTTCTGAGCTACATAGAAAAGGGGGGTAGAGGCATTTACTGGTATTAACAGACACCTTTTCAGGATGGCCAGAAGCATTCCCTTGTCAAATAATAAAGCTAGAGAAGTTTTAAAGGTCTTTCTACATGAAATAATACAGATATTTGAGGTACCTTCTGTAATGTTCTCAGATCAGAGAACACATTTTACTGCTGAAATGATACTACAAATTAGTAAGGCATTAGGAATTGATTGGCAGTTACATACTCCTAATAGCCCACAAGTGAGTGGACGGGTAGAGAAAATGAACCATCTAATGAAACAGCAAATTGCCAAAATTTGTCAAGAAACGAATATGTAGTGGTACCAGGCATTACCTTTGGCCCTGCTAAGAATACGAACCAAGCCACAGGCCAAAGAAGACTTAAGTAATTTTGAAATTTTATAATGCAGCCCATACTACATGCTGTATCAAGTAGAAGCCTTGAATCAGGTGGGAGAACAATATTTGACACAATATAGAATAGCCCTAAGCAAACAGTTTGAGAGAATTAACAAGTGTGTGAGAGAAACCAGGGCAAGAGGACTAGATAATCCCATTCATCCTTTCAAGCCTGGGGACTGGGTATGTGTTAAGAATTTTTCAGGAGACCCCCTTCAGGAAATGGGGAATGGACCTTACCAGGTGCTGCTGCCCACCTTCACTGCAGTGAAGATGAAGGAGACACCTGCCTAGATCCACTACTCTCGAGGGAAGAGGGCTCCGAATAAGCAGTGGGCATCTGAACCTGCAGGACCACTTCAGTTCAAATTGCAGAGGGAGTGAAATCGGAACCAGATATTTTATGATTGTGTTAATCATTGTAAATATTGTTGTTGCTTGGGACAGGAACATACATTGTGGAACTATCTGAATGCTAACAAATGCTACTAAAGACTGCTGGCTTTTTACTGCCTTACCTAAGGGAGACATGAGGCTGCCTCTACACAGGTGGCCTCAACTCACTGAAACTATGTCCCCAGGTGTTGTTGTAGAGAGGGACACGACACACAAAGAAATGTGATCCAAAAACCTCAAAGCCAAGACCTTAAAAGCCCCTTTCTTGTACTAACAAGCCTTTTTTATATCTTTCTTAAGTGTAGTGGGTCTGGCTGAGCTGCTTTTCCCCATCCAGCCCTCATGCTGCAGTACTGGGAGCTGGAGGGTGTTGGCGCAGACTGGTGGAAAAATTCATGGGATCGGATCGCCTGTTGTAATGTATCTGGAGTAGGAGATGTGGTGGCCCAAACTGGTGCTACTAGGTGATCTACTCTCTCATTTCCCTCTGCCAAACCTTCTACAATACCCTGATGACTTCGTATATGCATAACATAGAAAGGCTGTTCTCTGTATGTCACTAGCTCCCATAGGTTTCTTAGCACTTCCCATAAGTTCTCATTTTCCACGTGTCTCAAATAAGCTCCAGATAACCGTGCTAAAATTCCCGCAGCATAAGCAGAGTCTGTAATAATGTTTAAAGATTCTTTGGGCCACTTCTGAAATACCCTCAGTACCGCTCGTAACTCCAGTACCTGCAATGACCCTTCTCCCATCACTAATTCTTGCTTCCATTGGTCAGATTCATACCACACTATTCCTGCTCTTCCCTGCTTTTTGCTTGCATCTGTAAACACTGTACATCCTGCAACCGGCGATTCCGAATAACATGATTTTTCCACCAGGGGTAAAGCTGCTCCAAATATTCTGTGTTTAGGATAATGACAATCAATTTTTCCCCTGAACCCTGCTAAAGCTATTTGTATTTGATCATCCCATTGTAACAAATGTAAAACCTGTTCTGCATCAAATGACCAGATAATTTGATCGGGGTCCCTTCCTGCTATGTCAATAATTCTTTTCCTCCACTATCGGTGCCCTTGCATAAGCTTCTATCATATCTACCAGGCTTGTTGTTTTCGGCAGGGTGGCTATTATACAGCGACACGTACTGTTCACATTTTGAGTTGCCAATTCCATACCGAGAGCCATGCACATATTGGCATCGAGCCCAGGGGCACCCTCTAATGCCATATGGAGCTTCTCTACAAAACTTAAAAATGATTCATTAGGACCCTGTTTAATTAACGTGTATGGGGGGCACGGCTGTCCCATTTGTGGAACTGCTTTTAACGCCGCATTAGCCAGTGCCTGTGACTGTTGTAATATCGCGGGGTGTAGCCGTGCTTGCAGCTGTGGATCCACAAAAGCCTCTTTTCCTAATAGCATGTCTTTAGTGGCTGCTACCAAGGGGTTATCTGCTGGTAATTCTAAATTTTGCATCATCACCACCTCCATCCGTCCTTCCCAATCTGACATCCACAGTAACTTTTGTGTTGGTGTTAATAACATATCCGCGAGCTTACGGGTATCAAAAGGCATTAAGTCATAAGATGTAAACACAGTGTCTAAGATGTTTTGTACATAAGGATTATTCATTCCCCATTGCTGAATTGCCTTTTGTGCTTCTCGCACTAATTTCCAGTCCAGTGGACTCCACGTCCTTGCTTGTGGATTGTTAGGGTCCACTATCACTGGATAAGCTGCCTCAACTACCATTGCCTGAGGCAAAAACTCTCCTTCCACGATAGCATTTTTTATAAAACCTTTGCACCGGGTTATAGCCTCCCCTGATCCCATCCACCCTTTCCTCTAATTCTTCCCGCTTTTGTTCCTCCCCCACCCCCACCTTTGGCGGATCACTCAATCGTCTCATGCTCCGATATATGTCCGAGTCCGAGATCTTATCCAACATTTGCAAAGCCCGTACAGTCCCCTCTGGATGGCATCCCTTCCCTCCAGCGTGTTGATCACACCACACAGCTTGGTGTCGTCAGCAAACTTGCTCAGGGTGCACTCGATCCCACTTTCCATGTCACCAACAAAGATGTTAAACAGCATCAGTCCCAGTACCAATCCCTGAGGAACATCACTCATTACTAGTTGCCAATTGGACATCAAGCTGTTGATTGCAACTCTTTGAGTGTGACCATCCAGCCAATTCCTTATCAATCAGATCCATGTCTCTCCAATTTAGAGACCAGGATGTCATGCGGGACAGTGTCAAAGGCTTTGTACAAGTCCAGGTCGATGATGTCAGTTGCTCTTCCCTTGTCCACTGATGCTGTTACTCCATCATAAAAGGCCACCGGATTTGTCAGGCATGATTTGCTCTTGGTGAAGCCATGGATTCCAGTCTTCTGCAGTTCAGAACCACAGAAAAGACTGAATCTAATTGCTGTGCTGTAAAATTTTCAAGAGGTTTTAGGGAGTGTTTTTGCTTTTTCTCTTGTCTATCATAATCTGTATGCAATTTGCCATTGTGCTCCTGTTTTCTTGACCATACTGAAGAAAGCGCTACTTCTATCTCTGTGCTGTTTGCAGCAGTTCGTGTGTTGCTCTGAGTACACTGGTGTGCAGGCTTTTGTGCTACCAGTGTACCCCAATCGGCTCCTGTGTCTACTGTGTTCTGGGAAAGGGCAGTATTTATTCAACTCTGTGCAGTTTTGGTATTGCCCTCCTGTGGATATTCCCAGGTCCCCATCTGGTCAAAAGGCTGACTGTAGTATACCTTGTGGGGAATTGATTCATCTGTCCCAGACCTATCATTGCAAACCCCATCTGTTCAGAAATTAAAAGTTGGGCCCAAAATGTCATGAGTTTGTTAAAAAAAATAATATTTAAGTAATAAAAACATAGGTTTCCTCTAGACTTTTGTGCCCTTTTGTTTTACTCAATTTTCATATTTAAATTATCCTACAGAACCATGAACATTATTTTGAATCTTTGTTGTAAAATGAAAATTAATTTTTTTCTTAAGAGCACAGTTTGAGAGTCGAAGATTCGTGAGAGCTGCTAAAAAGTCTGCAATATCTGTGACTGTCCATATAGAAATGAAAGATGAATGTCCCTATAGCAACTGGAATCTGAAATCAAGAGATTGCAAAAAGGAAGGCAATATCCCATTTGGGTTATGCTTGCTTTGGCTCTGAGTACTTTGGATAAGGAATTATAAGTTCTGTATCTGCCTTATGCACTGGTATGCTGGATCTGGAAGAGGCCACACATGCATTTCTGCACCTTCTGTATTTGGATGGAAGTCATCAAAATCTTCTACAAAAATGCAGCCTGCTGTATAGTACTTTAAATTTTGATTGTGACCATCACTGCATTAACTGCACCATGAATGTTAGTTTGGGTGACTCAATTAGTTTCTATGAAAAAGATTGTGGTGCCAGGAAAATAATAGGATTTCTGTAAATCAGCTGTTGAAATTCTTAAGGATTAATGATTCTGTTTTCATGAAAGTAAATTACCAAAATATATATACAGAATATTTTCTAAATACACTATCTGCTAAGTCCTCGCTTTGAGGACTCGCTTTTAAATGGGTGTTTGTAATAAGGGGTTTTGGTAATGAGAACTGATTATGATGGAATGGTTAAGTATGTATTAAGTGGGGCCTAAGCATGACACAAATGGTATGGAATAAGGGATGGAGATTGTAGTGCGTCTGGCTGAGCTGCTTTTCCCCATACAGTCATCATGCTGCAGTACTGGGAGCTAGAGGGTGTTGATAACACACCTGTGTTATGACTACTAGTGCTCACACAGCACAAACGCTGGGGGAGGATGGCAAGATGGGGAAGGGCATACAGCTGACCTGAGCTTACCAATAGGATATTCCATACTATATGATGTCAGCTCAACTATAAAGGGAAAGGGCAGGAGAAAGATGGGGGGGGCATTCAGCTTGTCCTCTGAGCAACCGATACGTGTTCCGGAGCCCTGCTTCCTGTATTCGGCCTGACATAGCCTGTGGATTGGAAGTAGAGAATAACATATTTGTCTATGATAACCCACAGTTCTTTTTTTTTTTTCATCTTGTTCTCTCCCTGTGTGCCATGCTGATGGAGGTTGGGGGGAGTGATAATAGGACTTGATGGACACCTGGCACCCAGCCAAGGTAAACCCACCATAGTTCCTTTTGGTGCTCTGGAGAGATCAGTTGAAAAACTGAAAAAATATAGAGGAGGGAGAAGAGATCCTATTCTTCCCTGGAGTGGACCCTTGTTGAAGCCACTAGGAGAATGCACTCTTCTTTGAGACCAGCTAAACAGGAACAGTACATGTCACGATGTACCCTGTGGTCTCTCCTCCGCACCTTTGGAGAGAAAATGAGCAGATGTGATGGAAAAACTACCTCTGCTCTACAGGCACGAGTACTCTACTTACAAGGTAAACCAAAGAAAAGAGAGAATTCTTCCAGAAGGGAGGCTGCTCTAGTCCGCTATGAGCAGTCCTCTGGTACAACTACATGGGCCTCAGGTCAAAATGTGAGTATTGAAGAGATCGAACAAGAGTTCATACATGCAGTAGCCCTTGGGTCAGTCCGGAGAGGACAGGACATTAAAAATGTGCTGTATACCACAGCCGGAAATAACGGTCCTACCTGGAGCGTCTGGTAGAAAGCACCAGGGGAAACTTGAACTTGTCCCCTAGGATTTTGGAGTTGAGGATATAAAGGCTCTGAGGCCAACTATACTCCAACTGGCAGCATATGAAGGAGTTCAAGCTCTTTTGAAAGAGATTGGTACTGAAGCATAGCTCCTCCTGGCACCACGGTAACCAGTCCTAGGCTGGATGTTCAAGGGTAAGTTCCCTTCCACTCATCATGGAGTAAAGGGGCTTCATTAATCACACAGAGACCTTGAATAGGGAATCCAAGTCATCCAGGAATCTTAGAAGTGATCATGGATTGGCCAGAAGGTAAAGATTTTGGAATGCCACCAGAACAGGTGGTGACACATGCTGAAGAAGCCCCACCGTATAATCAGTTTTCAGATAATGATAAGCAATATGCTCTGTTTACTGATGGATCTTGCCATCTTGTAGGAAACCATCGGAAGTGGAAAGCTGCTGTTTGGAGTCCCACACTATCACTGCCCCACAGCCTAACAAGTCCCTGCCCAGCTTTCTTGTAGCCCCCTTCAGATACTGGAAGGCCACACATAATAAGGTCTCCCCAGAGCCTTCTCTTCTCCAGCCTGAACAACCCCAACTCTCTCAGTCTGTCCTCGTGTTTACTCTCTTAAGGAGCAAGAAAGAAACTCCACAGTGAGTTTCACATTTTGATTCCTCAGCACAGTGAGCCCGGAGCAGCCCTGTGCTGCCTGGGTATGGCCAGTGCAGGGGTGAGGAGCCACGGAGCCTTCCTGGCTAACGGGGGCAGTTCTTGACGGTAACTCCTGTGCTGCAAGGTGCAAACAGAGCATCCTTCCTACCCAGCCCAGCCTGGGGCTGCAGGAGGTGATGTTTGTCGTATGACAATGGGATTTAGAGGGCAACCGCCACAAAACGAGGGGCGAGCGCTCCGATCCCAAACGCACCTCTCACTCGACCTTGTCTGGAGTGTCTTTTTAATGACGATTTTTGGAGTGACACCCGAGGGCTCTGCAGGAAAGGCCTGGGAAAAAGGTTGGTTACGAGCAGAGCTGAGCGGTGAACCTGGGGTGGGAGAGGTGACCTCAGCTCCCAGCTGCCCGGGTACAAGAGCCTGGATCTCTGTGGGACATTTACCTCTGCAACGTCTGTCGTTGTTTGCTGGCCACTTTTGGAGAAACACTGGGTTTGTCATAGAATCAGAGAATAGTTTTGGCTGGAAGAGACCTTCTAGATCACCACGTGCCAGTGTCTACAGGGCGACATAACGCTAGCTTACTGGTGAGTCTTGTTTCTAGGGGTGTCTGTGCTGCTGGGTGATGCTGGGCATTTGTCACCGAACGTGGCTCCTTCAAAGTGAAGAGGGAAGGTCATAGGAGATGGCACCAGCAGCTTCAAAGAATGGTTGTTTTACTAATACTTGCCTTAGAAGGTGATGTAAGAGCTTCCATCGTAACAAATAAGCATTTTCTACAGCCAGCATTGTATAGGAAAGTTATTACTCTCACTAAACATTTATATTGTGGCTTCTGCCCAGGAGAGAGAGAGAGGGGAAAAAAAAAAATCCTGGGTGATGTTTTTGCAGTAAGTAACTGAGCAAGGCCTGCTTGGGCTGGAGGGGGATTTTCAGGAGCTCCCTTCGGCTCCCTGCTCGCGTTGGCTTTGTGTGATGGTGGGATGTGCTGCAGCGAGGGGCTGGCACTGGTACAGATCAGCTGGGGGGGCATGGGCACTCAGAGCCTCCCTGGTAAGGTGTGTGCCACGCTTGTGTAGACCTCAGTGGTGCTGGTAGTTGGTGGCTTTAGTTTAATCCCTGGTAACCTCCACTCAGGCTGCAGAAAGGCGAATGCAGTGGGACCGGAGATGGGAGAGTGGTGGGAGAGTCTCCTCCTTCTGAAGGGGAGTGCGATCTCTGATCTTGCTGGACCTGACCTGGTGTGATGAGCACAGTCAACCCTTCTGCCCACGCTCCACACCTGCTTGGCTTTATTTGGACCTAGAATCATAGAATGGCAGGGGTTGGAAGGGACCTCTGGAGATCACTGAGTCCAACCCCCCTGCCAGAGCAGGGTCACCCAGGGCACCTCGTCCAGGATGGTGGTGGAGGAGGCGGAGAACTGGGGGGGACGGGGGCAAGAAAAGGGGGGTCAGGGGGAACCCCCCCCACTTTGATGGGGCATTTGGGGGGGGTCCAGTTGTGGGGGGTCGGGGTGTCCACCCCCCCAGGGTTTTGGGGTCCCCCACAGTGTTTCTGGGGTCCCCCCCCGGGTTTTAGGGTCCCCCACAGTGCTTTTGGGGTCCCCCCTCCAGGGTTTTGGGGTCCCCCCGGGTGTTTCTGGGGTCCCCCCTCGGGTTTTGGGGTCCCCCAGTGTTTTTGGGGTCCCCCCCAGTGTTTTTGGGGTCCCCCCCAGGGTTTTGAGGTCTCCCCCGGGGGAGTTTTTGGGGCTCAAGCTCAAGTTTTGGGGTGCCCCCCCCAATTTTGGGGTCCCCCCCGGGGTTTTGGGGACCCCCCCTCCAGGTTTTGGGGTCCCCCCCGGGGAGTTTTGGGTCCCAAGCTCAAGTTTTGTGGTGTCCCCCCCCAGGATTTTGGGGACTCCCTGGGGTTTTGGGGTGTCCCCCTCAGGGTGTTTTTTGGGGGTCCCCCCCCTAGGTTTTCAAGTCCCCCCTCCGGGTTTTGGGGTCCCCCCTCAGGCACTTTTTGGGGTGTTCCCCCCTATGAGTTTTGGGTCCCAAGCTCAAGTTTTGGGGTGTCCCCCCCGGATTTTGGGGTCCCCCTGGGGTTTTGGGGTCCCCCCCCAGTCTTTGGGGTCCCCCCCGGGGTGTTTCAGGGTACCCCCCCAGGGAACTCTGGCCCACAGCCTCATGACATTTTGGGGTCCCCCCAATTTTGGGGTGTCCCCCCCGGGTGCTTTAGGGGTTCCCCTGCAATTTTGGGGTGTCCCCATGGGCTACTTTGGGGTGTCCCCCCCCCACAATGTCCCCCCAGGGGGACAGTTTTAGGTCTCAGGCTTGTGACATCTCAGGGGGTCCCCCTCAGGATTTTGGGGTCCCTCCTGGGTGTTTTTGGGGAATTCCCCCCCGGGTGTTTCTGGGGTCCCCCCCGGGGGTTTTGGGTCCCAAGCTCAAGTTTTGAGGTGTTCCCCATTAGAATTTTGTGGTCCCTCCAGGACTTCGGGGTCCCCCCAGGAATTTCGGGGTCCCCCCGGGTGTTTTTGGGGGATTCCCCCCCGGGTGTTTCTGGTTTTCGGGTCCCCCCTGGATTTTGGGGTCCCCCCAGGACTTCGGGGTCCCCCCTGAAATTTCGGGGTCCCCCCCGGGTGTTTTTGGGGGATTTCCCCCCCGGGTGTTTCTGGGGTCCCCCCCAGGACTTCGGGGTGCCCCCTGGAATTTCGGGGCCCCCCCCGGATTTTGGGGTCCCCCCCAGGACTTTGGAGTCCTCCCTGGAATTTGGGGTCCCCCCTGGAATTTCGAGGTCCCCCCAGGATTTTGGGGTCCCCCCGGGTGTTTTTGGGGGATTTCCCCTCCCAGGTGTTTCTGGGGTCCCCCCCCCGGGTTTTGGGGTCCCCCCAGGACTTCGGGGTCCCCCTGGAATTTCGGGGTCCCCCCCGGGGGTTTTTGGGGGATTCCCCCCCGGGGGGTTCTGGGGTCCCCCCCAGGGCCTCAGGGGCCCCCTGCCCTGGGTGACCCTGCTCTGGCAGGGGGGTTGGACTCGATGACCTCCAGAGGTCCCTTCCAACCCCTACCATTCTGTGATTCTCTCCAGCGTTATCTCAGGATACCACAAGACCCTTCCCCTGTGTAAGGGAGGATCTTATGGGTTTCCACAACCAGGTCTGGGATCTCAGCTGCACCTTCAGCGTGGGTACCCACCAAGTAGAGGGGCATCCCATGGCGATGGCTGCGGCAAGGCCCCTGCTTTTCACTGTCACCACGGTCACGGGTGACACCACGTACACCACCAGCAAGCCCTTGTCTCCCGAGGCTGGCTTCCCACCCGCAGACAGAGGACTTACACCCTGACAAGGAGTATGACGAGTCTGCCCCAGCTGTTAACACGACTCTTCCCGCTTTTATTTTCCTCAATGTTCTTCACAGCGCAACCAAAGTTCCTCTGAACAACGTGTAGGTGCCAGAAAACAAGATGTTGAAATGACTTCGATTACACCGAAAGAATATCCTCCTGCATCCTTAGGGGAAGGAGAGAGGCGAGAAAACACGTTTCACAGAAGATGTTCTGGCTCCTATGGAAACCTCCTCTGACACCTGGGGGGAATTTATTATTTATTTTTTTTATAAAAACCCAGCCAAACCAAACCCTGTGCACGAGTTCAAATCGCAGGAAGGCGGCTCCAGCCAGCAGCTCCACTCCCCTCCTCGAGAAGATCGCCAGCAAAGCCACAAAAGAGAAGGCAGCTCCAAAGCAGCTCTGCTTTGGCTACGGACCGCAGAGGTGGTCCAAAGCCCCTCACACCCGGCACAACCCAAGGGAACAGGTCGTTTTGCTTGATCCTTTTTTTTTTTTTTTTCCCCAATATATCTGAACTTTTTCTTCAGGAGTTCTCTATTTTATTTTATTTTAATTTTTTTTAACCTTGATTTCCTCATGGAGATTCACCAGCTCTGCTCACAACGGCGCTCGTCACCCCATCGGGAAAAGACAGCAGGCACGGATTAATTTTTGAGGGAAGCTGCTTTCATGCCAATGCACTTGGCAATAGAGAATACAAGAAGAGCTATCCCAAAAATGCAGTATTTATGAGAGTAGTGGTTTCTAAAATTGTTTTCGCTATGGATACCAAGCAGCAGCACCACCTGACTCCCGACTACTCCCTTGCGCACGTGTTTTTCCTACGATTATTTTTAAAGGTGACATGAGCATCTATTTCACAGAGCCTCTCGATCTCAAAGCAAAGCAGCTCCAGCTGGACATTTGGCAGGGACCGTTCTCCAAAAGGCGCCGCGGAGAGTTTGCGGGTGGAAAATGCACTTTTATACCTACAGGAAAATAAATAAATGAAATAAAACGTTGCCTGCAGAAAGAGAGAGATTCGCTCGGTGCAATTGTGATTCTAAGATTTAATTATCTCAGCACAGAACTGCAGGTATCAATGCTTCGGAGATAAAGAACAAACAAGGCAATTATTCCCAGAAGTCTTCCCCCCCCCCCCCCCCCCCCCCCCCAGCCCCCACCAGCACACCCCACCACCCACACACACAGCCGCACGCAGAGAAGAAATGCATAACATGAATCAGACACAATGATCCCAATTATTGGAAAAAATCGGCCGGGATCGATCAAAAATTCAATTGATAGCTGGGTTAAAATCATTATTAATTAAAAAAAAATGCAATTTGTAGCAAATTCGGGTGATATTAATGGAAAATTCAAAAATATTAGTGGCAAATTTGATTGGTTTTTAATAAAAAGAGCGATTTTGGTGGAAAAATTGACCATTTTTTCCCTAAAAATCACAATGTTTGTGGCAAATTCAACCGATTCTGATTAAAAATGACCATAGTTGTGGAGGATTTGACAATTTTTTATTGTTATTAGTGAGATTTATAGCAAATTTGACCTTTTTTACTAAAAACGTTGATATTTGTGGCAGATTTGACCAATTATCATTAATATGATCGCGATTTGTTTCAAATTTGAGTGGTTTTTATTAAAATTAGCAATATTCTTATCCAATTTGACTGGTTTTTATTGAAATGATCAATATTTGTTTCGAATGTGACCAATTTTTATTAAAATTAGCAATATTTTTATCGAATCTGACCGATTTGTATGAAAATTATCAATATTTGTATCAAATTTGAGTGATTTTAATGAAAATTAGCAATATTTTTATCCAATTTGACTGGTTTTTATTGAAATGATCAATATTTGGTTCAAATGTGACCAATTTTTCTTAAAATTAGCAATATTTTTATCAAATTTGACCGGGTTTTATTGAAATTACCGATATTTGTTACAAATTTGACTAATTTTTATTAAAATTATCAATATTTTTATCAAATTTGACTGATTTTTATTCAAAGTACCAATATTTGTGTAAAATGTGTGCAAATTTTTAGGACAATTATTGGTATTTGTGGCAAATTTGGTGTTTCATTTGAATTCCACCTCAATTTCTATTAAAAAAATCAGATTTCTTTTGAATTTGACCTCAATTTATGGGAAAATTTCAGTATTTCTTTGAAATTTGACCTCAATTTATACTAAAAAATGATTTTTATTGTGAATTCAACCTCAATTTAGATTAAAAATTAAGATTTCTTTTGAATCTGACCTCAATTTATGGGAAAATTTCAGCATTTCTTTCAATTTTCACCTCAATTTATACAAAAACTTGATATTTATTTGGAATTCAACCTCAATTTATACTAAAAATTGAGATTTAGTTTGAATTTGGCCTCAATTTATGGAAAAATATCAGTATTTCTTCTGAATTCATATTAAAAGTTATGTTTATTTTTAATTTGACCTCAAATTACATTAAAAATTGGGATTTATTTTGAATTTGATCTCAATTTATATTAAGAACCTGAGATTTATTTTGAACTTGACCTCAACTTATACTAAAAATTGAGATTTATTTTGAATTTGACCTCAATTTATATTAAATTTGAGATTTGCTTTTGGAATTCCACCTCAATTTATATTAAAAATTTGATTTATTTTCAATTTGACCTCAATTTGTATTAAATATTGAGATTTTTTTTTAACTTGACCTCAGTTTGTACTAAAAATTGGGATTTATTTTTAATTTGACTTCAATTTATATTAAATTTGAGATTTGCTTTTGGAATTCCACCTCAATTTATATTCAAAATTAGATTTATTTTCAGCCGAATCGTAGGTGCTAGCCGGAAATGGAAAGCTGCTGTATGGAGCCCCACACGACAAGTTGCACAAGCTACTGAGAGAGAAGGTGGATCGAGCCAACTCGCTGAACTCAAAGCCATCCAATTAGCCCTGGATATTGCTGAAAGAGAGAAGTGGCCAAAGCTATACCTCTACACTGATTTCTGGATGGTAGCCAACGCTCTGTGGGGCTGGCTGGAAAGGTGGAAAAAGGCAAACTGGCAGTGTAGGGGAAAACCAATCTGGGCTACCGCTGAGTGGAAAGACATTGCCACTCAGGTAGAGAAGCTACCTGTGAAAGTCCGCCATGTAGATGCTCATGTCCCCAAGAGTCGGGCTAATGAAGAACATCGTAACAACGAACAGGTAGATCAGGCTGCATTTAGTGAATCCAACAGATGGTATATATCCTGGACCCTCTGCCCAAACAGGATGTGAAAAGGACAATCTGGACAATCATATATTGTGTGCAACTGTATCTTGACCATAACTCAACAACACCCAGGCATCTGGCCAATGCTCCAGGTGTGTGTGTACCTTATGGATCAATGGACAGTGTACATCCACACTTGGTATATATATTCAAGAGTTTACATAATTAGTTATGTGAGTTGTTTATTACTGAGTATAAAGGTGGGAAAGCTCTGGGACTTGGTCAGAAGCCTCACCCACGGGTGGATGCACCACATAGGACTTTCCCAATTACTGAGAGACTCCTGGCACCAGCTGCAACAGGGCTTCCCAGCTTAAGTGTGGGCCCGGATAATGTCACTGAGGTAGTAATTGATGATGCATCCTTTTCTTAATCACTGTTACGCTTTGTAGTAATGAATTGATGCATCGCTATCTGGTATTGGTTTTTTTCCCTTTTATATTGTATGTAATAAACTGCATTTATTTTACATTTAATTTGGAGTCCATTTTTACTTGGTATCCAGCCATTCAGCAAAACAGCCTCACCAGGACAGAGTAGAGGCGGAGGTTAAACTCCCTTTGACTTGCTTGCCATACTCTTCTTGATGCACCCCAGGATGCCATTGTCCTTCTTGGCCATAAGGGCACATTGCTGGCTCATGGTCATCCTATTGTCCACCAGGATCCCCAGGTCTTTTTCCACAGAGCTGCTTTCCAACAGGTCAGCCCCTAACCTGATACATGGGGTTATTCCTCCCTAAGTGCAGTACCCTACAACTGCCCTTGTTGAATTTCATAAAGTTTCTCCCTGCCCAGCTCTCCAGACTGTCTTGGTCTTGCTGAATGGAAGCACAGCCTTCTGGTGTGTCATCCCCTCCTCCCAGTTTTGTGTCATCAGCAAACTTGCTGAGGGTACACTATCCCTTCATCCAGGTCATTGATGAATATATTGAACAGGACTGGACCCAGTACTGACCCCTGGGGAACACCACTTGTTACAGGCCTCCAACTAGACTCTGTGCCACTGATCACAACCCTCTGAGCTCTATCTTTCAGCCAGTTTTCAATCCACTCAACTATCCATTCATCTAACCCACACTTCCTAAGCTTGCCTATGAGGATGCTGTGGGAGATGGTGTTGAAAGCCTTGATGAAGTCAATGGGGTGTTATCACTGCTAGAAGCAGACACTGTCTGTGAGAACAGGCTGCTAACTTCAGAAAGTGCAGTTAGTTAGTAGAGCTGAGCTGAAAAGTAAAATTACTGAACATAATTAGTTCTGTTCTCGCTCAAACCAGGACACAATATAGCTGAATACAATTTCTTTTGTTCTGTAGTACCACACCATGCAAGTGAGAAGGGAATTTTGTCAGTATGACTTGTGTGGGTGAAGTGGATTGGGATGGAGAATAGTGATGGAGCATTTCCTCTGCAGTGTCCATGACTTCAGAATTTGAATCTTTCGTCTCTTTGCCTACCAGTGCTTGTATTTGGCATCTTGTGGCATACTGTTAGTGGCTGAAAATGGTTTCCTCAGGATCAAGCTGGGAAGACCAATGGGAATATTTTGGTAGTGTTGGTGCAAGGAACAGATGCAGAAAAAGCAGTCAGTTGTGAAGAGCTGGTGATTGTCTTGCAATGCAACATACAGAAACTTCATTTTTTAGGTAATGCCTAGTGCTGTGGTTCACAATTCTTGCTGGTCTGTGGGCAGCAGCACTGGGTATGTTACAGGCTGTAATTGTTACATCCTGTAATACAGGCTACAGCATTATAATGTGCTTTCCTCCTCAATCTGTTTTAAAACTTCCAGTGGCTGTAAACATCAGAGGGTCTTGGGGGTGATATATTACTTGAATGTCACGGGTTGAAGATCACAGACTTAAGACAATTGGCCACGAATTAAACAAAAAATTGTAGTGATATAATTTCAACCACAAAATACAGCAGCAAACCATGAAAGCATCAGTTTACTGAGCCAGTAGTTAAAGTTGGGGTTGTGTGAGCTGATGCAGGCAAGATGCAGGAACAAACACAAAACCATGGATGAAATGTAAAGACTAGATTTATTCTCGTTACCTCGTGAACTGGGTGATCTCCGCAGCAGCACACAGACAGGCACTCAAGCAGGGACACGGGTACCATGGAGCTCAGCCCTTGCTAGACAGAGAAAAAGCTTTCAAATACGCTGCGTAAATTTCCACTGTCCTTAGATCTTTCCCACAGCAGGGAAGGAATATTAAGCATGTTTGATAAGGTGCCTCTGAGTCATTCAAAGACCTATGTTATCTAAACACAGATATTCTACTTGTCAAACACATAAAGATAAGCAACAATTAGCGTTATATATGTTTTTTGACACCCCAGTTGCAAGTGACTTGAGTGTGTTTACAATCCTCCTGTGGTGGGTTTACCCTGGCTGGGCATCAGGTGCCCACCAAGCCCTTCTATCACTCCCCCCAAAAATCTGTCAGCATGGCATGCAGGGAGAGAATAAGATGAAAAGAAAAGAGCCGTGCGTTATGAGAGATAAAGATGTTATTCTCTACTTCCCGTAGGCAGGCAATATCGGGACGAGTCCAGGAAGCACCTTTCCGCTATCAATCCAGATCCACCTGAGCCACTGCCACCTTGGCAGCCTGATCCGCCCGCTGGTTCTTCTGATGTTCTTCGGTGGCCCGGCTTCTGGGCACATGGGCATCCACGTGGCGCACCTTCACCACCAGGTTCTCTACCCGAGCAGCAATGTCGAGTCCCCGTGATCCCTGGAGGGGTTTCCAAGCCCCCCGTGGAGCTGTGGTGCTGAGGGCCATGGCTCAGTGGTGCCATGGCACTGCTGGGGAACGCTTGGACTCAAAGATCTGAAAGGCCACTTCTAACCAAAACGATTCTATGATTCTAGGATAATAAATCCCTCATGTTCTTCACACCACAAGCCATGCAGATGCACATGCAGAAGTCCTGCATTTCTAGAGCTTTCTGTGAGCAGAAATGCCACATCCCTTTATTTGCCCTGCATTTCTGGGGCATCATCTTGGCCCCGGATCACTTCTGTTCCAACCGGAGATGGAAAGTGAGGATATATGTTTCACTGGGGTTGTTCAACAGGATTTTGTATCCCTTCTGCCATGTGGTATCCGCTGCAACGTCCGGGACACGGACACAATGCAGCTCCATAAACTGCCTCTCCAAAACCACCCGCTCCCAACCTTTGCTCCAGCAAGAGGATAAATTTCGACTGGGGGAGCCTCAAGAACAGAGAATCCAGAGGGCAATGCCTGGGACATTTTGCATGGAGAAATGTTAGTGGAAATAGAAATCTGGAATAGTTCCTGGTAGGCAGTAGAATTAGTCCTTTTGGAGAGGTGACCTGCTTTCTCCTGGCCTCAAAAGATGCCGATTTTTTTAGTAGGCATAGGAGTGGGGCACAGCCAGCAAGGGCTGTTGCAGGAGGAATAGGGGGCTGAAAATGGTCAGTTATTACGAGGAAGAAGATCTGGGCAGGTATGAAAAGCCACCGCCCATCAGGTGGGACAATTGGCCTTCTGCATTCCTCATCCTTTGAGATGGAAGGAAAAATGTTCTATGGAACCATAGAATCAGAGAATAGTTTGGGTTGGAAGGGACCTTAAAGATCATCTGATTCCAACCCCCCGCCATGGGAGGGTTTGCTTGGAAGCAACATGTTCATTGCACTGAGCAAACTCGAAGACAAATCATGTGCAAGGGATGCAAAAGTCATCCACAGAATTAGGCAAGAAAATAATCTCCATACGTTCCCTCTCAGCAAATCTCACCTCTCTCAGCTCCTTAAAATTCATGATTTTAAAGGCATGTTTCCTCTGCAAAAGCAAGTTCTGACATCACCTTATCTCCAGAAGCACTTCTGCCAAGCACGGCACCGCAGCTCCAATTCTGCACAATGCTGGGCTGGCACCAGGGATCCCTCCTGCAGACTATGTCCATCGAGGTCCTACCCCAGCGTAACCATCCCACCTCCAAACCCACCTGGGGGTGGGCACACTGTGGACACATTGGTGTGAAGCATGTCCAGCTGCAGATACCAGCCCCCAGCTCTGGATGAAGGGAGAGAAGCATCTTCACTGCAAGCATTCATTGGAAAGCACTGTCACAGAACCGCTGAATCACAGAATCCCAGCGTGGTGGGGTTGGCAGGGCCCTCTGGAGATGCTCTGGTGTCCCCCCCGCTCCACCCAGCAGGGGCACCCAGAGCAGGGGGCCCAGCAGCGCAGTGTCCAGGCACCTTGGGAATCTCTCCAGACAAGGAGACTCCACAGCCTCTCTGGGCAGCCTGGCACAGGCTCCACCACCCTCACACA